>VOQJ01015219.1:110172-124060 GCA_015052665.1 Apistogramma diplotaenia
GAATACGTGACATTTAGGTAGCTGAAGATGAATGGAAAGGTTCACCCACCAACCAACCAACCAACCCCCCCCCCTTTTTTTTTTGTTTTACTATTTATGACTCCTACCATTCCTTCTTGCTCATAAAAGCTTATCTGAGAAATGCCTGTTTTTGTCTTAGTTCAACCACCCTCTTAAAAAGAATGACGAGCCCAAATGAGTTCAGTTAAAACCTTTTATTTCTTGAATTCATTTGAACTGAGCAGTAAACCCGTGGCAGTATTTTTCCTTCATGGCCATTGTGTAAGACCAGAAATGTCTTTGTGAACGGGGGCACTGTGATACCAGTCTAGTCTGGATCTAAGTGGACACACACACAATGATCACCTTTGGTAAAATACATTACCAACAGATCATTCTCTCACTGAGATGTGACACACACATATCTTCCATAGCATAATGTGGTACGATGCGCCCTTAACTTGACATTTGTAAATTGAATTTTCAAAGGCTTAACATTTTTGTTCTCTCAGGATTATTAAGAGTCTCAGAAAATATGGCTTCAGCCCTGAGAAGGTCAGATCTCAGTCGCTGCACAGTCTTATGGGATTATTCCCAATAATCCCCAGCTCATACAGGATGGACAGAGTGGCAAAGAGGATGTAGCAGATGAGTGAAGTGAGTCCTAACTTCCAATCCAACTTCCATCCATTGACGTGCACGCCCACGAACAGGAAGACAACAGAAAGAAGAAGTGTGGAGGATACTAAGACCAGCCCGCTGCTGTTGACCTCCACCGGTGTGTTGGTGTCCACAAAAGCAGTCTTGATGAACCAAGGAAAGCCCAGGCACAGCATGTCGAACACGTTAGAGCCCACGATGTTGGACATGGCCATGTCAGCTTTCCCTGAAAAAGAAAAGTTTGTATTCTCACAAATTTAATGTTCCTCTTCCCTTTGACTGAAAGTTTAAATGTTCAGCAAGCTAACACTGGAGTTGATGGAATTGGAGATTAATGTTACCTTCTCTGGCCACCATCACGCTGGCTATGGTGTCAGGTATACTGGTTCCAGCAGCAAGCAAAGTAAGTCCCATAACAGTATCAGGGATCGCGAGGGTTTCACCTGTGTAAACACAATGCCAACACGAGATCAGATTCCACTAATAAGACACAGACTTGACCCAAATACTGTACATAAGGTCAACACAGAGTTTCTACAATCCTGAAGTCAATATTCGGTGACCACCTTTATTCTTCAGCACAGCCTAAACTCTGTGAGGCAGCTTTCTTCTCATTTCTTTCAGTAGTCTTCAGGCTTGGTTCTCCAGGCTTACTGAAGGACATTTAAAGGTCATCTTTGGATGTTGCTGCCTTTTGTTCTTGTTCTCAACATGATCCCACACTGCTCCAGAAATGTTGAGGTCAGGGCTCCGTGACTGATGGTCGTCCACTGTGTGTTTTTCTATCGAGGTGTGCTTTTACTGCGTTACAGAGTGTTTGCGATTCTTGTCATGCTGGTGATGATGATGATGCACGGTGGATGAAAATACACAGCTTTTGGGAAGACCTTCAACACCACTCACTGAAATGTGGCCCCAAACCAAACATGTCTGCAGACACTCACGGGTGTACCTCTCTCCTGACCTCTGCTGTACATACTGACATCAGTTTGAACCAAAACTTCTCACTCCTTTAGACTTGTTGCCACTGATTTTCAGTGCAGTTCTCGTGTAATGTTCATACCTCAGCCTTTTCGGTTTCTCTTCTTTAAGAATGACTTGACAGCCACCCTTCCACTGAGACCATCTCTGATAAGGCTTCAGTGAACAGCAGATGGATCAGCTGAAGGTCCAGATGCCTGTTGTGTTGGGTCTATGCTGGATATTTCCTGTTTCTTAAAAACACGACTTTCAGATACTGTTGGTCTGCTGTAGATCGTTTTATAGGCCTGACATGTCTTCTTTTGTCCTCCACTTGTCCAGTTTCATCACACTGCACCTCATGCCAAGATACACCAGGTTTTTCTTGCTAATAGCTGTTTGTGAATCACCTTGTTGGTGCAAAAATACTATTTTAAATTATCAAACCATATTATGGAATTTTTCATTGATTCAGCTAAAGAAATGGGAACAAATGGTTGGTTTTTACAGCAGGCGGTTAGTAACAAAGTGCCTAAAGATACAATTTAAAATAGATTCTTTGCTAAGCTGTCTGTTACGTATAGACACAACAGTGGTTCATTATTGTGTTAGGGGCATTTCTCATACTTGAATGATTTGAATGATTCACGGGTCAGTGTTAAGCGGCATAACGAAGATATTCCTCAGGTACAATGACTGGGCTGAAACTGAGTGGAAAAGCAGCCAGTGTCCAAAGAAAAACTTTGAAAGACGTTTAAAAAGCTGAAGAAGTTTTGCTCAAACACAAAGCAAAATATAAAGAAACGAGGGGCGGCTCCCACGGTACACAGAACTGCAGTTTTTCCAGAAAATGTGAAGTCTTGTTAACAAATTAAGAAATCTACATCTGCTCCTTGTCTCTTTGTGAAAATCCAGACTCAGCCGTCATTAGATATTTTCACCACTCAGAATCCCAAATGATCAGAGGTCAAAATAAATTCCACTACGAAAACACAGACAGAAAACGTCTCATTAATTTGAATCGGCACCTGAAATGAATCCACTTCTTCCTGTGATGTGTGAATGAGTTTTCTGTACTGTGAAACATACAGCACAGAGCCTGCCTGCTATTTCACAAGACTCAACTTTCCTTCCATGTGAGCCTTTCTGAGAACTACTGGATAATAATCTCATTATACTTAAGTAGACCTGCCACTGTCACATGATAATGTTGCCTTTTTTTTTTACCCTGATCCTGGGTCAGTTTTATAGTTTACATCTCTTTGTAGACAGAAGGTGAGGCTGTTCTCAAACCCCTGCCAATTTCTATACACACCCAGTCCTCACATGACTGTGTTTCCTCGGGGCTGAGGCCTCCGTGGATTGCTGTGGCTGGTTAGGCACATATCCTACTGGAGCTACAATAGCCCCCTCTGAACTTGCCCAGACAATGGCATCTCAGGAATTAGCCAGCAGACCAACATGTGATTGTACTCTGCAAATCAAAGTTTTTCTCACAAGTTTCAAACACTTGTGATCCGCTGTGGCTCGGTGAGTGGCAGGCTAATTTACACCTGCAGCTAATCTTAAAAATCGACAGAATTTATACAAGTTCATTTCAGAGCTTTCAGAGTGAAAACAGCCATCTTACCGACTACAGTGACCATCCACACCAGCACGTATGTAAATGCTGAGATCCAGACCGCTGACATGAGGAAAGTGATCATGAACCACCGCTTCCAGAACCTTCTCCTGCAGTCAGGGACGGTGAGGAAAAGCAGGGTGATGATGGGCAGAGACAGTACCCAGAGAATCCTTCTCAGGTCGCTCTCCGGCATGGCAAACACACTTTTATGCTCTGCTGGTATGAGGAAATTTGCTTTGTCACTTTATCTGTCTCTTATAGATCAAACAAGAAGGTGAATGCCTTAAAGCGGACAGATTGCGGCACCCTTCTTGTGTCACTCAGAAGGGTGCGTTACCTTCAGGAATCTCATTGAGGCCGTGCAGGCTGAGGGACAGGTGAGAGTATCCCGACTCGTCCTGGAAGATCCCGCTGTCTGTTCTGGAGCGACTGTGGACTCGCATGCTAGTGTCGTCGTTCCAACCCAGCAGACGCTGTGACTCAACCTTTTCACCGGTACTCGAACCCACACATGTGCAGCAAGGGCTCAGCTTCCTCAGGATAAACTCACTGATGCGAAGGTCAAAGCACAGAACCACAATGTAGACACCGTAGACCAGCAGCAGACAAGCAGCATCATACCTGTCAGCAAAACATGCAGTTTGAGCATCAAAGTTCAGCCCTGACCTTGGTGACATACTGTAAACTAAATACTGCATAGCTTGCTTTAGTGAATAAAACTGGCTCAGGTGTCACCATGTTATTTAAGTGCAGAATCTGTGTTATGTGATCATATCTGAGCAGATTCTACTTGCAGCAGAGAGCTGTGGAATATAGCAAAGTATGCAGGCAACTGGATCGCTGAAGATATGTGCAAAATTGATATCAGATTACATTTTTATATTCTGAAATACTGTAAATCTGTTATTTCTTCACTGGCTTTGGTGCAATTTTTTGTTTGTTTTACCTTATTTTACATGTTTAATTCTCCAAATTGTTCTGACAGTAAAGACCTCTGTACAGTCACTGTAATACATACCTGTGAATATCTGCACTGTACAAATTGCTTTGTGATCTACACTATATTGCCAAAAGTATTCACTCACCCATCCATATCATTGAATTCAGTTGTTCCAGTTACTTCCATGGCCACAGGTGTATTAAACCAAGCAGCCAGGCATGCAGACTGCTTCTACAAACATTTGTGAAAGAATGGGTCGCTCTCAGGAGCTCGGTGAATTCCAGTGTGGTACTGTTATAGGATGCCACCAGTGCAACAAGTCCAGCTGTGGAATTTCCTCACTCTTCCACAGTCAGCTGTTGGTAGTATTATAACAAAGTTGAAGTGATTGGGAATGACAGCGAATCAGCCATGAAGTGGCTGAGGTAGTGGTACGTAGGCCATGTAAAATCACAGAGGGGCGGTCAGTGGATGCTGAGGTGCATAGTGTGCAGAGGTCACAACTGGACTGAGGCTTCTGCAGAGACAATCACTACAGACCTCCAAACTTCATGTGGCCTTCAGATTAGCTCAAGAACAGTGTGTAGAGCTTCATGGAAGGGGTTTCTATGGGTGAGCAGCTGCATCCAAGCCTTACATCATAAAGCACAATACAAAGTGTCAGATGCAGTAGTGTAAAGCACGCCACTACTGGAATCTAGAGCAGTGGAGACGTGTTCTCTGGAGTGATGAATCACACGGCTCCATCTGACAACCCGATGGATGAGTCTGGGTTTGGTGGTTGCCAGGAGAACGGTACTTGTGTGATTGCATTGTTCCAAGTGTAAAGTTTGGTGGAGGGGAACAGTGGGAACAGTTTGGGGATGGCCTCTTCCTGTTCCAACATGACTGCACACCAGTGCAGGTCTATAAAGACTTTGAAGAGTGAGTTTGGTGTGGAAGAACTTGACTGGCCTGCACAGAGTCCTGACCTCAACCTGACAGAACACATTTGGGATGAATTAGAGTGGAGACTGTGAGCCAGGCCTTCTCATCCAACATGCATGTCTGACCTCACAAACGTGCCTCTGAAAGAATGGTCAAACATTCCCATAAACACACTCCTAAACCTTGTGGAAAGTCTTCCCAGAAGACTTGAAGCTGTTATAGGTGTAAAGGGTGGGCCGGCATCATATACCCGTGGATTATTATGAATAGGATGTCACGCAAGTTCATATGCGTGTGAAGGCAGACGAGTGAATACTTTTGGAATTATAGTGTATTTTAATTTGTTGTTCTCAGTGCCAGAAGAGGCAATAAAAAGCTGTAATTCTCTTTGTATCTTGTAACCAGCCTGTTTGGGTTATAAAACACAGTCTCTTATAAAAGGCAGTCTTTTATATCCCAAATTCACCTTGTTTGTATGAGGCGAAAAGTCTGAAGATCATCCATATAATGCTGAGTCCATGCACTCAGATACACTCACCAGTACACTTTGTTATCAGAAATAATAGCAATAACAGCAGCAACACTGATGCCGTATGCCAGGCAGTCCCGGAACAGCGGCCAACAGGTGAGACGCCCAGCCTGATAAAGACAACAGTAAGTGTTTAAAGCTTATAAAACACAATCATCCTGCCACAGTGACTAAGCAAAAGTGACACTGATACACACAGGGAGTTAACAGATGAGTAATACTTCTGTGTATATTGTGTGTTATTGTGTCCAAATGTACCATAGGTGCTAAAAGTCCACAGGCAGCACTGATTCCTAGTAGGTTGTAGACAGCTGATCCGACAATGGTGCTGACCCCAATGTCCCCTTTTGTCACAAACACACCTGACACACATTCAGTAAAGAGCACATCTTAGCTTTGAAGCCAGGAGCAATGACTGGTAAAAGAAATAAAGTGCAGAAAGAGAAAACGATCGAATTAAAAGCCACCTTCCCTTTCTGTTCCCGTATGGTAAAGTCAATGTACCAGGCTGGGGAGTACCACAAAGATGGTGCCGATCATGCTGGTGTCATCGTGTAAATACTGTTTCACTCGGTGGTTGATTACCTAGAAAGGCTGTGACCAGTTCAGGTGCAGAGCTTCCAGCTGCCATAAATGTGGCTCCTGCTACGTCCTGTGACAATCCCAGACCTGAGAGAGGTCACACAAATGACCCACAAACAGCAGAATGATACACTGTGTTTATTGTAAGATTTTCTCTCTGATATTCAATCACACATCCACCCTTAGTGGGTTTGTTTGGTCAGTCAAAAATGTTGATTTGGTGGTTTCATCTACTATAAAGTGAGGCTATGTTGCTTTTGATTAAAATATACTGAGGTTCTGGAGGGATAGCTGCATAAAGCGGACAGCTTCAGCTAGCCAAAACACATTTTATTTATTGCAAACATTTTTGTATTTTGTACAACTTACGTTCACTGATGACCTCCAATGATGGCAGAAAGTAATCGTCACAGACTATCGTGACAGCCAAAAGCATGTAGAAAATAAGGATAAAATAAATGATGAGCCCGCCATCCTTCCTCTCCTGCACCGTGAAGAAGCCTTCAGGAAACTCTGAGGACTGTGGTGGGATGCACTCGGTCTCATTATCTACAGCAGCAGGAAAACGATCACATACACATAACAAAGTAAGACTAAAATAAGAAAAAAAAAATATTAAGAAAAGTTTTAACTAACACAAATTTTAATTAAATCTTTAAATTAAATCATCTTTATTGAGGCTGGGATGTCTAATATAAGTGATCCTTACTTCAGTAATGTTTGTATAATGATTCAAACAAATACCCCAAAAAATATAATTAAATTAAAAAACAAAAGCAGTGTAAACAAGAAAATATTAAACATAAAAATGACCCAAAAGGAAAGAAACAACTGAAAAACAACAATAAAATCTAAAAAAATCTAAACAAAAATTAGAAAACCTTTAACAAGCGAAACACACACTGTACGCAGTCTGTCACCCCCCAAAACAGCCAGCAAGTTGTTAGAGCGCTCTGCCAGGATCTTTAGATCTCTTCACAGCACTTACACGGTCCTTCATGCCAATGAGACACGAGGATTAGTAGAACAAACATTGCCACAGTTGCTGCACCGCAACTGATTACGCACTCACTGTGGCCGTGACATTCCTTATGATATGACTGAGCAGATTGTAACTATAAAATAAAGCTGCCAGAAGATTTAAAATGCAACAAAGTGACCAAAATCCCACCAGCACTCCCATACGATTTTCAGATGCTTACCCACAGCCCGACGCACCCTGACGGGGCCCGTTTCCCGTGCTGTTTCTGCAGTGAATAAAAGTAGATGGACCGCGCAATACAAAAATGTTACAAATCCTAGAAAGTACGGTATAAAATCTTTTCTCTTCTTTTTCTGCACAGCTGCAACAGTACCCATGGTCATTTGAAAATTAAATAAAAGAAAATAAAAGCACGCAATTAGCGATTAATCCAAGGAAGCATGTGTGTATTTACTCTAACAAGCTTGCAGAAATTTAGTAAGGTCTGAAACTGCTTGTGAGCGCTGCATCTAACCCTACACTACAACTACAAAGCTGCAAAGAGAGATTACTGGGGGGAGAGAAAGCACATTTTAAAGTCTGGTTCTGGTAAGAATGGGGGGTCACGAGTTGCGAGTCATTCCAGTCGACTTGAACACACTGCAGCCTGAGGCGCATCAGGGGTGAAATCCAACATATATTACTTTAATACAGTTGTAACCCAGCTGTACGAGAGGAAATCGAGGATTTGATACACATTTGGACAACAAACTTGCTGGATTTGAAGATAATTCATAAGACTGTGCGCATATCAGAGACAAATTGTACATAGAAATCATAATAAACGGGATTTACTGCAGGTTTAGTTACAGTGTGTAGATGTAACAGAAAAGGGACGTGCGAGTGTGTGGCGTGACCCGAAACCAGTGGCAAAAAGTGATGGTATGCCAAAAAGAGATTGGCAATGTTTCTCTATTTAAATTATCTAATATATTTGCTTATGTTGGTAAACAGGCCGTAGACACCTGGATTTACAAATTAATTAAGATGAGCATCATGACTGCTAGGTCCTGCATTATAATCAGAGCAGTCCTTTTTGGTTTAAAATATCTTTATGTAACTGTTATGTTTCCACCCGCGGGTGTATGTTTCTTCCAAAATGTCACAGAGACCTTTTCCCTGGATAAATGAGTGCAGCTTCTGCCCTGTGACAAGAAATATCGTTCATGAGAGAGATGATTGAGACATGTTTGACAAATTATAGGCCAACAACTCAGTTACACCGCTTTAAGTATGACCAACTTTCTTTATTCTTCTTCTTCTTTTTTTTTTTTTTTTTGCAAATACCGGAAATCACTTTTTGGGAGACAACCACACCGGGCATGTTTGGACATGCCCCAATGTTTCCCCCACAGCCACAGCCACGGGCCGTCGGTCATGAGTGCTCTCTGCGCGGACTTAGATCGGCTTCGGGCTGCGAACACAACCGGTGGATGTTAAAGTGATGGACAGTGTCTCCATCAAAAAGGTCAGTTACTGATTTTCTGTGGAGCTGCTCTGTGTTGATTGCATGAACTTCATCAAGTAGAAGATAACATGAAGGCGAGTCTGTTTAAGGCTGGCAGACGCTTAAATAACCGATAAGCAGCGCACACCAGCCGAATGAAGCTGAACTTGTTTCGTTGTGATAACTGTGATGGATGGCGTTGAGTTTTTTTTTTATTCTGTCAATTAACAAAAACAGTGAGTTAATGGCGCCCCTGTGTGGTGTTGACTGGGTTTGTGGTTTGCTGGCCATCTTGCGTAAACTGACAATTAATGACCACCTTTGATGTAAAGTAGATCAAAAGCTTTTGACACAGAATGAAGAAAAAGCCAATATTAAAAGCAAATACACGCAGCTACAAATAGACGCTGTGCATGTATATATTTTTATTGCTTTTTTTTATACTTCATACGTTTTTTCCCGCATTTACACCCTCAAACCACTTTATTAGGTACAGCGTTTCCACTGGTCCTTAACGCAATCAGCCAATCACATGACAGCAATTCAATTGCGTTTAGGCATTAGAATGAGGAAAAAGGGTGACTTAAGTGACTTTAAATGTGCCAGAGTCACTGGGGATTTCAGAAACTGCTAATCTGCTGGGATTTTCCCGCACAGCCAAATTTAGGGTTCACAGAGAATGGCCTGAAAATAAAAGGAGAAAATATCCACTGAGCTGCAGTTCTCTGGGTGAAAATGTCTTGTTGGTGCCAGAGGTCAGAGGAGAATGGCCAGCTTGCTTGTCGGTGATAGGAAACCAGCAGGTAACTGCTCGTTACAACTAAAACTGAACAGCATTTCTGACCACCACGTCAAACCTTGGAGTAGCTGCAGCTGCAGAAGACCACACCGGATGCTGCTCCTTTGAGGTATCGCTCTGGTCTGATGAGTCTTGATTTCTGCTGTGACTTTGGATGGGAGGGTCAGAATTTGGCATAAACAACATGAAAGCATGAATCCATCCTGCCTTGTTTTCAAACTGCTGGCGGTGCTGCTGTGGTGTGTGGAATTTTTTCTTGGCACCCTTAGTATTAGAGCACCATTCAAATGCCGATCCTCGTCCATCCCTTTACAACTACAATACCATCTTGTGAAGGCTGCTTCCAGCAGGATAACACACCGTGTCACAAAGCTCAGCCCATCTCAAACTGGTTCCTTGAATATAACAATGAGTCCACTGTACTCAAACGGCCTCCACAGCCACCAGATCGCCATCCAGTAGAGCTCCTTTCTGATGTGGTGGAAAGGGATGGATGTGCACAAATCTGCAGCAACTGTGTGATTCTGTCATGTCAACATGGAGCAAAATCTCTGAGCCATATTTCCAGTACCTTGCTTCATTACTGCCATGAATAATTCAGGCAGTAATGAAGGTTGTGGCAGATGACCGCCCCTCCCTGAGCCTGGTTCTGCCTGAGGTTTCTTCTTCCTGTTAAAAGGGATTTTTTTCTTCCCGCTGTTGCCAAGTCCTCGCTCACTGGAGGTTGTTTTGACTGTTGGGTTTTCTCTGTAATTATTGTAGGGTCTTTACCTTACAATATGACGTGCCTTAAGGTAACTGCTTATTGTGATTTGGCGCTGTATAAATAAAATTGAATTGAATTAAATTATGAAGACAAAAGGAGGTCAAACCGGGTACCAGCAAGGTGTACCTAATAAAGTGGTTGGTAAGTGTAGATCACTGTTAACGTCTCTGTTTATTCATTGGATTATTAATTTAATACTGTTTAATTATTAAATATTAAATTAGCCTTGTAGGAGTGCACTTAGCATAACTTCAGTTTTTCTTATGCTGCTTCCATTCATTTCTTTACTATTTTTTATAGTATTTTATAAGTAGACGCAAGTTCATCAGCAGGCCAACATACATGTGAAATACTACTGAAATCAAATATAAGTTTTGGATAAAATGATAATAAACCAGATATTATTATTTCCGGTTGCTGGCAGCTTGCCTGTCCATGTGACTCGGGCAGCTTGGTGGAGCAGTTTGTGCCTTTGACCACGGCATTAACCAACCAGCAGATGCCAGTGTTAGATCTGAAAGTCTGTAGAGTCTAACACCAAAATCCACACCCTTTATTTAACTTTGAAAAACACAAGAGGTTTTTAGTTTGTGTACTTATAACTAACAGGGTAATATTTCTGGAATTTAAGGGTCGGAGCAGCACCATTGTTCCCGTCATCAGGAGCCGTGACTTGCGGCTGTGTTAAAAGTAAATATCCGACTGTCTTTTATTTACAGATTTCATCCCAATGAAACGGATTATTTAATGGTACATTCTTCACATGCTTACACAACTATTTGTGCGTGTGTGAACTCTGAACTGAGCTGAAATGGCCCGGCCCATCAGAGCAGAGCTCAGGTCATCTGATCTGTCATTCGAAGCCTTTCTGTCCCTTAGTGTTTCCATGCTTTCACTTCAGTAAGAAGATACAACTGAAACTGAACCTTGTTCCATTTCAGTTGTCACTGGTGAGCCTGCAGTGTTGGATGAGTCTCTAGTTACAGAATCAACACAAATGAAAAAAAACTTTATTTTTGTGCGCAACAGCCTTTGAGGTTTGAATGATGTCCTTCACTCAGTTATTTTCCCTGTATGTTTTGTTAAACTATGCAGTCCAATTAGGTCACTGAATATGCAGGAGGCTATATTTGTCTTTTAGAAACAATAGCTGGAAGACTAAAAAGGAGTCTGTCACCTTAACAAACAGTGACCGCGGCCCGGGAGAAAGGGGAAGGAAACAAGTCGCACTCGAAAAACCGGTTGAGTTGCTTTTGTCATCATGACACAAAGAAAATCCAGCACCATTTTTTTTCTCCTGCTGTCACAGTGTCGTTCTGTGTTACTGATCAGCTAAACTCCTTATCGTTTCCTTATCACGGCTTTCCTTCTCGAATACTGTTCCCTGCCTCTGGAGACAGCAGTGGTTTGTGCGTTTTGTGTGCTTCAACTTGTTGAATAGCAACACCCTGCCCTCTGCAGGGAGTGTTCAGTGTTCAAGGTTCAGGAAGATAACGAGGGGTGAGTGCCTGACGGATAGCTTGTGTTATGTTACCAAAGGCTCGTGTCATATTACCGAAGACTAGGTGAAACTGTAGCTGGACTGAGACGGCTGCGGCTCGGACAAACTAGGAACTGGAATTGGAGAAAAAAAAAAGGAGTTTTCAAGAGGCTCAATCTTCCAAGCAGAGGACTTCCTCTTGTTTAAAGAACAGCGTTACCATGGGTAAGAAGACACAACAGCGTCTGCTGCTTTTGCTGTGTTTGTCGGGGCTGGTTCACTGTTCAGCCGCCTTTGTGTTTTGGACTGCCGTGGTGGAAATAAGCTACAGTAACAGCAACAATGAGACTGTGATCCAATATTGTGAGTGTGGGGTGTTTGGTAGTAACTCCCCTGTGAAAACGGCTATGGGAATCCTTACACTTCCTAAGAGGGATCCCAAAGGCTGCGGCCAAGATCCTGTTTATGGCCGAAACTCCAGCTCACCACCGTGGATAGCCCTGGTTAAAAGGGGCAACTGCACCTTCAGCGAGAAGATCAATGCTGCCAAGCGTCAAGGAGCAGCAGGTGTGGTGGTGTATAATGTGGACGGCAGTGGAAACAGCACTACGTACATGAAACACCCAGAAGCAGATGGTATTGTGAGTATCATGATTGGCAATTTTCAGGGCAAGGAGATTGTCAAGTTAATGAAGAATGGGACTGATGTTTACATGCTGATTACTGAAGGCTCTGCTCACGGACCCTGGATGGACACCTACTGGCTTTACTTCCTGTCCATTGCCTTTTTCATCGTGACCGCAGCCTCAGTCGCCTACTTTGTGTTCGTCTCTGCAAACCGTCTCTACAGTCTGAGCCTGTCTAAGCGCAATGAGAAGCGGCTGAAGTCTGAGGCTAAGAAGGCAATTAAGCATCTGCGGGTTCGCACGCTCACAAGAGCGGACGAGGAAACTCAATCTGACTCGCTGATGTGCGCCGTGTGTATTGAATCCTACAAAGCAGGAGATGTGGTGACTGTGCTGACATGTGAACACATCTTCCACAAAACCTGCATCGAGCCCTGGCTGCTGGAAAGGCGCACCTGCCCAATGTGTAAGTGCGACATCTTGAAGGCCCTGGGAGTGGAAGAGAGCAGAAAAGAGAGCATCTCTGCTGAATCACCACCAGATGTCACTGTGATCACAGTGACAGGCGGAGACACCATGTATGAAGTCCCACTGACTGACCCAGGGAGCACCGACCCGGAGAGACATCAGCATCGCTATGACAACAGGGCCTTCGAGGGAGAATCAGAGGCTGTGAGGGGATGAACAACAGCAGTGGAAATGAAACAAAGCACAAATCAGGACACCGTCAAATTCCCTGTTTGAAACAGACATTTTTCTGGCTTACACTGATCCAGTGGAATCAAACTTTAATCTGACGACAGAGGAAGCAATGCTCACTTTGAAATGCAGACACGATAAATTGATTTTAAAAGATTCCAAGGATTTAAAATGTTAACGGACAGGTGTAATTAGGTTGAATGTCACTGCCTTTTCTTTCTGTTTTGGTGTTGAGTCTGCAAACAATGGGTGTGTTCGTAAATCTGTAGCTCGTTAGAACAGAAATGGAGCAGTCATGGCGTGACACCACTGTAAGGTATCTGCTTTGCATAGACAACAAACAGAGCCAGGAAGAAAGCGCAGGAGAGCATTTAAATATCAGAAACTGAGGCCAAATTTCTTCCAACAAAATGCTTAATATGACATCATGACATACAGCAAAGTTTCTTCTTTTCCTTTTAACAAACGTGTTTTCCTTAATCCACTGAGTTCTAATACGTTTCTTTCTCTGAGTGTGTTTTTCCATTCGCATCAGGTGATGTCAGGTTGTCATTCTGGATTTGCAAACACACCCTTGTGAACACGCCTTTGCCTGGAAATGCTGCATGGCAAGCAGTTCTCCGGCATGAGCAAATAAAACACCCGAGGCTCAGTGATGCTTTAGAAATACGCAGAAAGAAGTTTCATGTTCAGATCACAACAGAAAAAAAAAACCTGCCATAGGAACTGTAGATAATTTGCTACCAAATAAATTTTTTTAAGTGTGGGATTGGGGGGGGGGGGATCAAATTTTTTGTGTATTGTTTTTTGAAGGACATGAAGGGGAGG
>VOQJ01015219.1:124080-139042 GCA_015052665.1 Apistogramma diplotaenia
AACCTGCCATAGGAACTGTAGATAATTTGCTTCCAAATATATTTTTTTCACGGTGGGATGGGGGGGGGGGGGGATTAACCTTTGTGTGTACTGGATTTTGGAGTAATATACTGAGATTGGTTTATCAATCAAGTTTATCTGTTAATATAAAGGTAATAGTTTAAGTACAGCTGATATTCATTTTACTGATAACCATGTCTTCCAGATTTTTGGATTATTCGGAGTTCATTCAGCGCCCGTGGTCTACCTCTGATCTATCACACAGTTAAATTTCGGAACGTGTTTAAGATTCTTCCCAAGATCCGAAGTGTGTCCCTCGATAAAGGATAAAACTAAAGAATTGTTTCATTTATGTCTTTTCTGGTGGGATATGCTGATTATGGTACTAAAACTATTTTTGCTATATTGAATCATTTTCACTGCTGTTCCACAGATTCAAGGAGTCTTAAATTGTACCCTAAAAATGGATATTACTCTGTATTAAATCACATTGATGCTTTTTAGAATGAAATAAATTCCCTCAAAATGAGGCCAACTTAACGAGGGTACATGCTTGTGGAGCGGCGTTTGCGTGTGTGTGTGTGTGTGTGTGCGTGCGTGCGTGGGGATGGAGGAGTGCGTGTGCGTGAATGTGTGTGAATGTCCAGGTGGGTTACTCTGCTTTGGGCAGGTGTGGTAAAGGAGCCTCTCACTTTTCAGAGTTCCAGTCTTGACACGAGAGGGGGAGAGGAAGGAGGGAAAGTGTGATTACTCCTGCACAGGTGGGGGCTGATACACACACACACATGCTTTAAGACTGAGTGGGATAATCGTCATGCCACGTAAGTAGATGGGCTCGACCGAGCAAGCAGAGACGAGCAGCTGTATAGGAAAAGAATTACTGGTGCATTCTGACTGAGGTGCTCCCTGGAAGATCACGTTTCCTGAATTGGGAAATCGGAGCATGGAAACAACACGGAGGCTCATATTTGTCACATTTTATTGCTCATAACAGCCAACATGTTGATAGCGGTTTCCACTATGTAATGGACAGATATTGCGATTGTTTGTTATCGGGGGCACTGCTACTAATTAACTTTAATAGGTGTGGACATAAAGCAAGGTTTACTATTAAGCACGCTATCCCAAACGAAATTTTTGCAAAAATAATAGTCGAGCAGTGCTTTTTTTTTTTTCTTTTTTAACCTTCTAAATTCAAGTAATGGCCACATGTGACACGAGCTAAAAGTCATGACATCAGTTGGTGTTTCACAACTTTGCCTGTTGCCTCAGTGTGGACTTGAACACAGCTGAGCCAAAAAGCTCTTTTTTTTTTTCCTTTTCAGAGTGCTTCACTTTAGAACCCCAAAGTATCCAGTGATGCAAAATCAGAAAAACAGTAATTGGAGTTACAGAGTATCCTCGGACATCTTTGCTTGCTTTTCGTTTATTATTTTCACATGTTAGATGTTAGTTTTCTGCCTTTGCCTTGTTTTGTACCTCCCATGATCAGAGGCTCCACCAGCCTGAATGGCATGCTGTGTAATTAATCCCTGATGCTCCTTCAGTATTATTTTTAAATCATACTTTATTTTTTTATTCGGGCGAGCACACGGTATCTATTTTTATCACCCGTTCAGGAAAGAGCCAAAGTGTGTGTTTATAAAAGCAAACGCACAGCGTGCAAAACTAGAATTAGAAGCAATAAAAAATTCACATGATGTTTAACATCTTGCTGTTTAATTATACTGTCAGAGAGTCTCTGAATTTCTACAGGTGAAGCAGAGAATCATTGATTCACAAGACAAAGTACAAGACCAGGAGCTTTTTAATGTAATACTGGGGTCAAGTTGTGCGAGGGAGACGTGGCTAAAAGTGCAGAGGCTACAGCAGTCAAGGGCAAAGTGTTTTCAGTGAAAGAACCTGCAGGCCTAAAACCTGCGGGCGAGCCAAGCGCTTCCTCTCATGGTGCTCCCTCTCCCCTCTGAGGGCGCCGCGCGCTGGATTTCAGGCCAGTGCTGTGAGCTCAGCTTTCATAGGTCACACGGTTATAGTGGTATAACAGCACGACAGAGAATCAATACTGAACTAACTGGCCATGTTGGGAACAACTGGCAGGCCCTGGGTTAGAGGCATGCTCTGCTCAGCGCCGGCGCTCCTCTGATTTATTGCAGTTGTTCGGAGAAAATTGAGTCAGAAGGTTTTCATTTAATGGCGTACTAGTCGGTGGCTGTACTCTGGTACCGCACTTGACCTTCAGCTCCAGATAGGAATCAAACAGTGAAATTAACCACTGTACTGGCCTGATAGCTTATCTTCTCCTGCGCAGCCTAATCACAGTAAACATCTCGTGTTTTCTATGACATCAAGTGCACTTGGCTGGAGGCCTGCAGCTGAATAAAACAATGTGAGGTGTTGGTCTTGCTGTTTTGTTGTAATGAAACAAGAACACTGCTTAATGTTCAGGCATGAATACAAAGCAAGTCTGTCTGCCTTTTTGTAAATGCTAGCGTTGCCCTGCAGCACCACCTGGTGGACACAGCCGCTGTGTGCAGTGAATTTAAATTCCATCTCAGAGAAGGTAAAAATGCACGGCGGTCCCACCCTTTCATATTTGATCTTCAGGTGCTTCAGGGCAATTTCCTGCTTGAGTGGAACATACAGAGTAATAAATCCTGTCATAATGAAATAGAGCACTTCACTGGCAGTGTAGTTTAATGGCCCAGTTGAGGAGTTCCACTAGTCCACTCGGGGCCACACACACACACACACACACACACACTAAGCTTGAGTGGGATAATCATCATGCAAGTTTGAACGGATATCCTAAGATATTGCATTGACCTTAAACTAGCTTTAACCTAACTTACCTGAGGCCCAACACCTCAGTCAGTCTGTCTATCTGTCTATCTGTCTATCTGTCTGTCTGTCTGTCTGTCTGTCTTCGTGGTCTGTCTGTCTGTCTGTCTGTCTGTCTTCGTGGTCTGTCTGTCTGTCTGTCTGTCTTCGTGGTCGGTCTGTCTGTCTGTCTTCGTGGTCTGTCTGTCTGTCTGTCTTCGTGGTCTGTCTGTCTGTCTGTCTTCTGGTCTGTCTGTCGTGTCTGTCTGTTGTCTGTCTGTCTGTCTGTCTTCGTGGTCTGTCCGCCTGCTGGGAAGCCTCAGCGGAACGAAAGAAAGTCTAATCAAATTACAGTACTTGGTGGTTGTCTGTGGCTCTCTTGTCCCAGACCGTCTGAGTAATTATCTTAATGAACGAGAGAAATTTGATTATACAAGTGCACTAAGAAACAAATGAATCAATTTAGTGAAGGAAGTACAAACACCAAATGGTTTTTATGTCCTGCTTACACAGACGAATACATCACGAGCCCCCACCTCTCATCTACTAGTCACGGCTCTTCTCTGCAGGTTTATGCTCACATTACCAGGAAGACTCAGGTTCTTCTGTTTGAAAAAGTTATTTGATATTTTACTGTTGACTGATGTGGTTCATGTCTGGCTACTTATCATGTTGTGCATTTATGTGCATGTATTTCAAGGCCCCACCACAGCAGCACAGTTCCAGGTGTGAACTGGAGCTTCTGCTTGATGTTGTCGGCCCTTCCTTCCTCTTGTTGTCTCTCTGGTAGATCAGATGGTGTTGAGCGCACTGGGCTAAACAGATCTCATCCTGTAGCATTGTTACTTCCCCAACGTGTCCTTCCTGTCCTCTGCCGTGTTGGCCGGCTCACTGTAAGCGGCTCTTTTTCCGGTGCACAGCAAACAGGCAGACATGTAAGGCCAAAGGAAAAGAGATCACGTGTGAGTGAGCAGGAAACACGTCTTTCCCCTCTTACTCAGTGGAAGAATGAATTGTTGCAACATTTTCTGACTCTGTTAAACACGAAAAGACTGATCAGTTTACCTGCTCAGGCTGGTTTGATGTCGATGTTGTAGAGAGCAGGGATTTCAAGTCTGCCATCTAGTGGAGAAATGCTAATCTAACATTGTCTCCACTAGCTGAGAAATCGAGGGGAATCTGTGCTTGTTGATTTCTGGGTATCTGTGTCACTGCAGTTATTGCTGGGTTTTTCGATAAAGAGAGTATACATAAATATTTAATGTAATAATTTACTCAACAAGCAAAAGATTCCAAGTCCAATTCTGTGAGGAGACACATATCCCTTTGGAGTTGCATCAGGGAGGGAAACGTGCGAGGCTACCCTCAGTGGCAACCTCTTGCGAATAAAAAGTAGTTTCCTCTTTTATCGTGTGAAGAATTACCAGCTTTGTTGTTATGACAACTTTGTCCATGTTTGTATTGTTTTGCGGAATTACCATGACGAGCAGCTCCAACGGTACATCTTCGTGCTTGCAGGCTGGTTGATGAATGATGCTGAAAAGCATTGTCTGATTGTGGTGGATTTGAACATCTGCCTCTCTGATGTGTTATTGCAAAAACACCGGTGACCCCCTTCTAGTGTATGGAATTCAACCACAACTGCAGCTTAATAAACGTAATCACAAGCTTTCAAATTTCCACCACGTTGTATGGGACTGGTTTAGTCTTCGCTTCTGCTGCTGCATATTCCAAAACATTCCCACCAGTTGTCCATGTTATTACCTCAGTACCACCCATCACACATCTTCAGCACAATCACACCCACGAGACGGACGGGGAAAGAAACAGAAAGACAGATAAAAAGAGATGGTCTCCGTGCCTCTAGAGAAGCCCACCTTTAAAGCAGAAAAGGTCTGAGGAACACGTCTGCATTCACAATCAGCCCCTGTCTCCGAAGCTTAAGTGACGGCTCAACACCGAGCTCGCGCCTGTCTGCATGCAGCCCTGTACTCATCATACCAATTTGCTCAGTGTGAATCCAGCCTATTTGAATCTTGTGTGGTTTGCCCATCAATTGCTGTATTTGTAAATACTTCATGAAAATGATTTGTCAGCAGTCTTCGGCCTCAGCGATTGAGCTGCACGCCATCGGTTGCTGGAAAAAATATCCTTTTGTCTCCCTCTGAATGTTGATGGCCTGAGGCAAGGATTCAACCAAAGTTTCCTCCAAGAAGAAACTGCCACTCAGCATAGTTTGACAACACGAATCAATGATCAGGCCGCTTTTCATCAGCTCCTGCCATTTTCTCTAATTTTATGGATGCGTGTCTTACTGCAGGCTCACTTTTCAGAAATGTCAATAGCTTGAGAAGGCGGGTGTGTGCTCCTGCGAGTGTATATGTGTGCTTATGTGTCATGCTCTTTGCAAGCAGTCCATCCATCCACTCTGATTAACTCCTCGTGTGTCCTGTTGCCTGCAGCGATTAACTAATGACCCATTTGCTTAATTGCAAAGAGTAAGCATGACAAAGAGAAATGCAAAAGAGCCATTACTCGGGGGATTGATGGGAGAGGGGGTGTTTGATTTGGATTTGGGAATAAAGGAAAAAGGCATGAAAGAATTGGAGAAAAACTAAAAGTAATGTCATGTAAACAGAAAACTGGAATGGGCTTGTCTTATTGGTCGGTGGCTCGGGAGGTAGAGCAGGGGTTCTACCAGTTGGATAGCCGGTTGTTTGATGCCTGCATGTCAGTGTGTCCTTAGGTAAAATACAAAAAGCCGAATTACCCACAATGCATCTATTAGACAAGGTGGTTAGGCATAGAAAAAAGTGCTTGTATGAATGTGATTGGGTGAATGAGGCTTGTAGTAAAAAGAGCTTTAAGTGCTCAGTTATAGTAGAAAAGCATTATATACACTTGTGGTAAAAGGTTCACATACTTTCACCGGGGGAATGACACACGGTGTTCTTCTTCCAGGGTGGAATGACTGCACAGTGGACATCTTAAATAACACACGTGCACACGTTTGAATTTATTTAGGATTTTTTGGATCCACTCACGGTCAAAAGTATACATAAGTTGCACCTCAGTCAGATGCTTTTGGTAACCGTCAACAAGCTTCTGTCATAATTCTGGTTGGATATTTGACCACTCTTCTCGGCAGAATTGGCAGAGCTCATTTTAAATTCCTGACATGGCTTTTAAGTGCAGTGCATCCAATTTTCAATAGGATGAAAGTTGGGACTTTGGCTATTCCAGAAGTTTATTGTTAGCCGCCGTTAGCCATTCCAAAACCAGTTTTGAAGTGTGTTTGGAATCACTGTCCTATTGGAACACCCAGCTGTGTCTAAGTTTCAACCATCTAGTTGTTGATTTTTGGCTTGCACCCTCTCAGTCTGTGGTGATATAGAACGCACTTCACAGTGATGCTGGTGGTCCAGCAGTTTCCAGTTCATGGCAGGCTTGAGACTTGGTGGTTCCTGGGCCTTTTCAAAGCCCTGACTTTGACCCTACTGAAAATTTGTGAACTATCCTTAAAATCCAGGTCTGTGCCCACAAGCCAACTAATTTAAATGAACTCTACCAATTTTGCCAAGAGGACTGGTCAAATATCCGGCCAAAATGATGCCAGAAGCTTGTTGGTGTCACCAAAAGCATCTGATTGTGGTACAACTTAGTAAGGAACATTCAATCTAACATTAGTGGGGGTGTATGTATATATTTGAGCCTGTTTGAGAAAATCCCAGCTAAATTCAGACTTGTGCGCCCAATTCTTGTTTGTTAAAGTCATTAAAGATGTGTGCTGTAACACCCAGGAAAAAGAGCAGTTCAAAGAAATCATTAAAAGCCCCAAATTACCACGACACAATGCCCCTGATGACTGTGTGTAAACTTTTGAGCACAACACAACTAAGTACCTGTCCTGTTAAGTAGCCTTGATTGTGCTCTGTACCTTGTCTGGTATTCTGCTGTGTGTGTGTCTTTGTGTGCCTCCATCCATTGTGAGTTTAAGATATCTAATCTAGCACCACAGAAACTTCAGGTTCTTCTCTGTTCTTTCTGTGTCATCCGCTGTCCCCAAACACAACACACATTGTCAGCAGTCACCCGTTCACTCTGACCATCTGTTACAGGCCTGCCTGGGCTTCCCTCAACAGTTTGTCCACAAGCTGTGGCTGCCATTTGGTTTACCAATAAAAGTCACTCCGAGATTTGTCCCAATTTTTAAATGCCGAGGGTCAACGCTTGGACGCGGCTCAATTTCACAGCCACATTTTTCAAGAAACGTTTGATAAAATGAGAGCAAATGTGACTCACATAAAGTGATTTTCATCCTTCATTATGAATACAGTGAACTCAATATCTAGACGTTGGTGTGACACACCCCTCTACTCTGTTTTCCAGTTAATCTGCATTCCCTACGGTCTGCGTATGCCATGTTTTTTCCAGCAACACTAGGTTATTCTCTGTTATTATTCATGCAAACTCTCCATGCTGGTGTGTGTTATGGCCACTGGCTTAAGTTTGTATATAAACGGCAGAGACTTTCATATTGTGAAATCATTTGAAAGTTGATGGAAAAGTGAAAATAATGTATAGGCTCATCTGGTAATAGTGGAGGAATGAATGAGTGTGTCCAAACTTTTGACTGGTACTGTATATTGCCTGGGCTTTCCCTTGTCCTGTGTCATGTTGTTGTCAGTTTCCCTGCTGTGTGTTCCTTTGCGCCACCTTTCCTAGTTCTTTCCTAGTTTGTGTACTTCTGACCCCTCTGAGCAGCCCAGTAATCCTGCAGCCCACTCCTGACAAAAATGTCTGCAATGGTAGCAACCTGCTAGCCACCAAAGCAAATGCAAAAGGATTTTTGCTAACTGGTCGAGGAATAGGGGGTCACTGACTGATCTCTGGGCCCGTGTGACTGGGGCCTTATTCACTTGATCATACACTACCACCATGATTGTCACACATCCAAAATGTCACATAGTTAGCGGTCACGTGTCTGACACAGGTATGTGTGTTTGCTATGAGCCGGGTCTCGTATGGACAAAAATGAACCGATAAAATAAGGCCAGTTACGTCTCCAGATCTTTTGCCTCAGAAAACCTGCAAAACAATTGCTTAAATACCAATTTTATACACAACTGGTCCTGTTTATTATGTGGCTGAATGAGCTCATGGTTGTTTAGTGGGTTTGCTTCTCTCCCAACAACATCTGTGTTTCAAAAGTCCTTATCTTGTTTACATCATTACGATCATACTGCTTCCTTATGACCGTTGGTGTGGTGCAGTGCAGTTTTACAGACTCAGATAAGCAGCAAGTTGAAAACTAACGTCTGTGATATGATCCAAATGGCATAATGCGGGCACTGACTTCTTTTTTCTGTCACGCTGTTAACAGCGACATGCTCAGCTGGTGAATTAAGTGTGTACTTATTGCAATGCACAGTCTGAGTTAATTACCGTTTAAGTGTTTATGTTAGCAAACGCAACAGAAGGTTATTAAAAACAGGAAAACTTTAAAGATTACATGTGGTGTATTTGGCATCTTGCTGCTTGTAGTTTTTAAGACAGGAGGTGCTGTTGTTGCCAGAGGAGAGCTGAAGTCTGACTGTATGTGGAAGCATGAGTTACATCCCCGTGAAGCTTCCTTTGTCCAAGCAATGGGATAGCTGGCCTGTGGCTAAGCTGAGGCCTGAGCAGGGGGGAGGGATGCCGAGCTAGAGCTGGGAAATGGATACGAGCCCCTAGCTTCAGGTAGGGTCATCTAGGACATCATGTGATGTTACATAAACAAAGAGGATCTTGGCCTCAGGCTGGAAGAGGATTGTTACACTGATGAGAGAGAAAGAGGGAATCGCTTGGCAAAGTTTGTGTTCACCTTCTCCAAACCGCAGGCAAGGCTCTTTGTGAGAGTTTGCTGTGTGGTCTAGAAAGAGCTGGGATTTGTGGCTTAGGAGAAGCTAAGATACAAACAGGAAAAAAAAAATCCCAACATTTTTCCTGATGTCAACATTTTCTCTGAAGGAATTGTTTGGTGTTTGTGAATATGTGGCTCATAAATTCTTCACAAGTGAATTTAATGATGGATAATAATTAATGGTTTCTGTAATTGTTCTCTTCAAACAACAAATAAACACAACAAGGGTAGGGAATGCAGTTTTTTAAAAATCTTATTTGTGCATTCAGATGCAAGTGGGTAGCCAGCCCTCAGCTAGCCCTCTAATTTTCTGCAACAGTGTTTTACTTATTTGCTGTAAAATGCTGGACAGAATGATGGGTGCGCATAATATGTTATGCATAATTAGATGAAATGCTATTGTTGTGAATTTAAAATGATATGATACTTTTCTAAGATGTTATAGGTAAATAAATGCTAAAAAAATTATAGACATTAGGTAGCATGATTATGTCATAATATCTGATATTGATGCAACTCTTCAGGTGCATATAGACTTACTGATATAGAATTCTTAAGACCAATACTGATATTTGGTGACTTAATGTCTTAATTAACTTACGTATTTGCGCTCTGTCCAACTCTGCTCAGATTAGCTAGTGATTGTGTTATTCTAAATGTGTGTGTTGCCAACAGGGAAGTTGCAGAGTGCCCTCTGGTGGACAAGCTATGCAACATCAACACTCGTAACACAGCCGAGGCGTGTTTTTGCCATCTCTTTGTTACAGCTGATGCGTCAGTGCTCTCAGTTCCACCAGACATGCTGCAGCACCTTATGTGTTCTCCTCTCCACATAGCTTAAATTAGCACCGGGTCTGTTTTTCACAGACAGCATGTCAAGCTGCAGAGAGCAGATTAAGAGGGCAGGAAGTCAGACATGGACAGCATAGTGATTCCAGTGTTTCAAAATAAGACCCTGTGCAGACTAATTGCTGTGTGCAGAACAGAACAAAACTGTGAAGACACGCACCTGGGCAACTGTTCACAGCTGAGCAAATATTTTCCTGAAAGATCCACCTATTTCTGACAAAGAGAGTATTAAACATCAGCTGAAGTTTTTTGCAAACTGGAAAGAGTTACCGTTTGGACAGATGCAATGCGAACAGAGATAAAATGCTCACACATTTTTCTCCCTCTTGTAAATAAATGTAATTTACAGCCACTGGGAGGAAATTCCCCTCGGAGTTTCAGGCTCGCCAAGCTCAGCTAAATCAACTTCAACTACAGGAACTCTAACAGCAGGATGGTCATCAAGGAACTGTTTGGAATACAGGATCAATGAGACGGGGATGCAGCTGAGAGAGAAAGAGAGATTGCTCAACACAAGAAAGGATATGCTTCCTTTAGTTACATGCATTAAGGTACACACACACCCACACTCTTCTCACTCTTATCTGTAGTCTGAGGGTGTCAGTCAGAGTTAGCGAGGTTCCCTGCACAGAAACAGTCGCCACAGCTCTCCATGGCTTTTGATTACCGCTTTAGATCTCAGCAGGTGAAGGACCATATTGTTCAGGCATTGTATGGGAAACCTGGCTTCAACCCCACAGCTGTACCCCACATTTGCATTTGTTTCTTTCCTACTGAGTTCATAGCTCTGCATGGCTCTCCACCGAAGCCCCCCAGGAGCACATATGTGCATCATTATTCATAGTAAAAAACATTTCCTGGGATTTAGCTTGATCAGATCTGTCTGTCTGTCTGTCTGTGTGTGTGTGTGTGTGTGTGTGTGTGTGTGTGTGTGTGTACATCTCACATTAAATGGACAAATGTTTGTATCTGGTCATGTGAAGTGATGTGTGACACTGGTAACTGCAGGCTATGATGGGACATTTTCCTTGTGAGTGACTGAACCAACACACCATTCAAGTCTGATCTGTGTGTGTGTGTGTCTGTGATGTATCATGTGTTTGTATGACTTCACTTGTGTAGATGCTGTGTGTGTGTGTGTGTCAGAAGTGAATGATCAGATTAATCAGGGGGAGCATACCAGACAGCAGGATTAAGCACAGCGAAGAGAAAAAGCTCAAATAAAGTCAGGATCAAGGCACACCTTGTGTGTGTGTGTGTGTGTGTGTCTCAGTACTGTTGTGATGTCCCATAAGATCTTTTTCTTTCTTTTCCTTTACAGTGTTATGACATGGGTATCTAGAAAACAAATCCTTTGTCTGCATAACGAAATCACCTTTCCTTGTGAAAGTCTAGTGAGGTGGGCTTATGAAGGCACGCTCTCAATCAGCAGCAGCATTTACAATGACATCCTTTTGATCACCCTTCTACTCAACAAACAAGCAAGTATTTCAAAGACAGACCATTTCACCGGCGGGCCTTAATGGCTCCCAACTACTCATTCTGTGAAGCAGAATGAGTTGTTCTGGAATAAGACTTGACACGTTGTTTACCTCCCATAGCAATCAACCCATTTAACATTAATGAACCTTACAAGCTTAAACGGATAGATCATCAGCAGAGGAGATAACAGCCCGTGTTTATCTCCTCCATATATCCATTTAGCTATCCAATCACTGATAAACGTAGATTCTCGCTCTCATTTGCTCTGACAAATATTGATGCTCCTTCGGTTTGTAATGCGTCGGGATAAAAACAATCATCAATATTAATGGCCACTTTATTTGGAGATAATGCTCACATTCATTATCATCCATTAATGTTTGTTTGCCTAATTTGATTGGACTATAACCTCCACAAAGGCATATCGCGCACGTTTATGTGAGGATTCCTGAAAGAGTGCAAGCTTATTGATTTGAAAGTCAAATGCACTCTGGGAAAGTTACTCATATTAACTTCCATTTCCAATCAGTGGCATGCCATAGAGATTCTCATAATTCCACCAGGCTAACCTTTATCATATTTCACATCATGTTGCTATCGTGTACCTCATTACACTTCCAATCAGACTTGCACAGCATTGCCAAACGGTGTGAATCCAATTTTCTTTTCTCTTTCCCCCCTCTTTCACTCACAGTTCTGTTTTTTCTTTTTTTTCCTTCAGAGTCAAATCTGACTCTTTCTTATATTCATTGCTCGTGTTCTTCCCTCTTCAGGCTGTCTCTCTAGAGCTGCTCTAATTAAACATGGGGTCGGTGGTGGTACAGAGTCTTCCAGTCGAGCAGAGGAGAAAGCCTCTAATTCCAGCTCTCAGAATGGAACTATGACACACAATGGCCCTGCCATCCTCTCTGCCCCCCCATAGATTCCCAACTGAAAGCCCTCTCCTCAGGCAGCTTTTTAATAGGCCTCCCCTCCCTTAGTGCACACCCACGCGCACACATATAAACACATATGCACAAGCGCACACAAACACACGTGCACCTATGCAGCAGCGCACATGTACACGACACACTTACACACACTTACACACGCACATAAGCCATTGACCCCCTGTGTGTGTCTGTCACTTGTGCTGCCGCTCACACTGCTATGGGCCTTTTGAAGTGCTCCTAAGGCCAGACGACGCCTTTTTACTTTCCAAATCATGCAGCGGTGCAACCGCTAAGCTAAAGCTACTGCGCTGACCAGCCAGTATTATAAGAGCTGCTCTCAGGGGCAGACCAATGCGGACTAAAGGGTTTTGGCCATTTTCCCCACATGATGTCGATTTTAAAAGCACTTGATGCACGAGGATTTACATGAAAAAGTAATGTGAAAGCAGGCTGTTCCAAATGGATGCAGATTCCCTGTGCTAAATGGATTTAAGTCTGTATATACTAAAATGAAGGAAAATCACCACATCTGATCAAATGTTCTCAAATAGTTTACAAATAGTTCAAGTATTTGAGGATATTAGTTATATGTACAAACATTATTTCTTACAACGCTTTTGTAAATTCAGACAGTCACTGAGGAAACTGGATTTTTTCTGATTTTTAATGATTAGAGTCTACACTAATTTTTACATTACTGATATGAAGTAAGTAAAGTAAAGTAAAACTTTATTTATATAGCACCTCCCAAGACAGCTGTCACGAGGTGCTTTACATCAACAAAATAAAACACAACAGTAAAACACATCTATATGATATGAACATAGGTTACAGTTAGGCATTTATTTTGACTCACCTTTTTGTAACTCAGTAAGCGTGAAAATGAACATAATAAACATAATAAAATAAATGATCTGGTCCTTACCAGGTCTTAACATCAAGTAAACACAACCTCAGATGAACACACTGCACCATGTCAACAAACAAGAACTAAACCAAAGTGCAGAAGCAGTGTGTGTAAAAGTGCACACACCTTTCTACAGGAATTAAGAGCGTGAGCAGCAGCCAGGTGCTGATAATCAAGTGCACTCGATTAACTGATCATCAGCAAGTGTGGGCGCCTCCGTACGGGCGGACGGTTTAGCAGTTTACCGGTTAGAGCTTTCAGGTGTGTGTCAGCACAAACACGACACACAACACATCAGCAGTGAGCTTAGAGAATCAACTGTTCCATCTGGGAATGGTCATAAGGACATTTCCCAACAATCTGAAGTCCGTCATTCAGCAGCGAGAACGATTATTCATAAATGGAAACCGTTAAAGACAGTTTCCGATCTTCCCAGGAGTGAACGTCCCAGCGTAGGCACCCCAAGGTCGGGCTGTGCAGTGCTCAGAGAAGCTGCAAAAAAAAAAGAAGCAGCTTTTTCTGCAATAACACTGAGCCACTCTTGCTTACAAGAACCAAACCATACGTTTGAGACATTTTTTGAAGATGTATATTTTTAACTGGAGAAAATGGTCTTAGGAATTATTCCCCCCCAGCGAAAAACAAGGAAACCCCAAAGTCAAAGGAATAACTTCATATCCTGTAAAGGCTGCTATAACTTCAAGGTTATGTGTGGGTATGTGCTGCCGGGGATGGAGGCGGCGCTAAGCTGTATCCTGTGCGTCCAGGGTATGGGATCTTTGTTGATGTGTTTTTGCCCTGAATGATAATTCTGCCTGTTGGAAAGACTAGGGGTTGTTGTGCAACATCTTGGCACTCATCTCTTCCCTCATTTTCGTGCCATCTTCTCCCCTCCGTCACACTCTGTCCTCGCTCCTCTTTTCCTTCTAACTACCCTCCTTCGGTCCTCGGCGCCTTCTAAGACTGTAGATGTGCCATAACAAGACAAAAAGACAGTGTTCGCACAGGGTGGGAAGAGGGAGGGAGTGAGTGAGAGCGCTCATCTGCCCAGTGTGGCGCCCATTAGGTATTGATCTGTTTAGGGCAGCAAGGGCAAGTTTATGTTTGTGACTATACACTGTAAATGGAAGAGAGGAGACAAAAGGAGAAAGTCGGCTCCGCGTTGGCCTCTGCGTGTTGATCTGATTTCTTTTCAATGATAAACAAGGTTGGTCGGGGGACGTCTGTGGCGGAGAGGCAGAAAATTAGGCAGCTGATACATCAGCCTGCTTGTGAAATCTCTCCTTGCTGATGTGTGTAGACTATAAGCCCATTGATCTGCAGGGAGACTTAATTTGCTCTGGCACTAATGAAGGAGGGAGCTAACTTCATGTTGTTAGCCGGCGTCAGATCCAAGCTATGTTCAATTAAGCCTCGTAACAAAAGCAGAGAGCAGCATTTACAACCGCCCCGCATAATCGGATCCATGAGACACAGTTATATTATGGTACTTTTTAGTCAGTCATGGCTTTCCTTTGCACAGGTGCTCAGTTATTTATGTCTGGCTTTGTATTTCTAATGTGAAAAGTAATTAAACAGCTGTTTGTTGTATAAAGACATATTGCTGCATACGGGGTGAGCAATTTATCATTATTATGGCTTTCTGCTTATTCAGACAAAGTATCTGCCCGAGGGTAGATGCAGGCTGTTTTTGTGTGAGCATCAGGGGCTTTCCCAGGCTCAGGGCTTTGCAGGTGATGAGGGTCCCGCTGGCTCCCCTAAGGGATGGGGTGGGTGGGTGCCAGGGTGTGTCATGGCTGCGTGTCTGGGAAGATACAATTTCCCAATGACAAAGTGCTGTAATAGTAGGCTAGGCTTTAGTCATAAAGCAATTGCGCTAATCCACTGTTTTACCAGCAAAGCTCCGAGAACACCCACACTGTAAAAGGGTTTGAGTCAGGCTTTCAAAGGGAGGGGGGAAGGGAGAGCTGACGAACTCCAAAAAAAAAAAAAAAAAAAAAAAAAAAAAAAAAAAAAAAAAGAAAAAGGGAGAAAAAAAATAATTAGAAAAAAATGTTGGGGGGGGTTATTTAA
>VOQJ01015221.1:0-11870 GCA_015052665.1 Apistogramma diplotaenia
AGTGACATATATATATATACACACAACATATATATATATATATATTTCCAACATATGTTTGCTTTAAATTAGGGAAAGATGCATGTACCATTTTCATACAGTTAGCTTTATAAAGCTAACTGTATTTGACACTGTAGTTAAGGTTTGTAACACTCTGGGTGTCGCATTTTCCCAAAGACACACTTAAAATAATGGCCTAAAAAATTATATAATTTAAATTTTTTTTAAAAATGATTTGGAAAAAATAAAAACTTTAAAAAATTACCAAGGCCATTTTCATAAGAGGGTGACGATATCTGGATGAATGAGAATACACGAGAGATGTTTGTGAAAACTAAAAGTTAATCCCATTCTGTTGTACCTGCAGTTCACGCCTTACCTGAATGGAATATCATGAAATTGGAAAATCAACAGAACTCTACTAATGAAATCTTTGCTCCCGAATGATTAGTGCCATGAAAGTGCACACTAAAATATTGTCAGCTTCATCAGCTACATATTCAAGCATGACCAAATAAAGAAACAAAGTATCTGTTGCCACTAAGCAAAGCTGAAGGTAACAAAAGCCACTTACCAACCTACTAATGACACATTTTACATGTGCCCATAATTTAAAAAGTTTAAAACAAACAACTTTTGCTGGTTTCATCTGTTAAAAAAAGCACAACTTTGGTTTTACAGTTTCATTACAGACTGCGTCTTTACCTCAGCATACAGAGATATTAACTGCCTTACCTGAATAGAAGAGGACAGGAGAAGACAGCAGCTGGCACATAGCAACATCATCGAAGACCCCTATTAGAAAGATAATGGGGGGTGGGGGTGGGGGCATGACGTGAGTAAATGATAGACAGAAAATAACAGCCCTGTTAACCGAAAAGAGAGAGCAGGAAGACTGCTGACCCTTCTCCCTGGGAGCTATGATGCAGAGTAACATCTGACAGACAACCTCTGACCCTGCTGAAGTCAAGCCACGCTCCTCTTTTGCTTCTCATGTTACATCCCCTGTTTGCTCCAAGGCAGCTTCCCCCGCATCCCTTCCTCCACCCTCTCCTTGCTGGTGCTCCACTCTCCCCATTTATTTCCGCCTCCCTTACACCCACCGCAGCCCTCACTCTCCTTAACAGGCAGGGCTGCTGTGGATGACACGTATCCAGCTGAGAGCAGCCATGCAGGGTCGATGGACCACGGTACGCCGAGAGGAGAGATAGCCCCACAACCTGTGCGTATGTGTGTTTTGTTTCCACCGAGTGTGTGTGTGCGCCTGTTTATCTGTCTATTACAGACCTGACAGAAGTGAAAGCTGCACCAATGACATGAATCTCACAGTATGAGAAAGCACTGCATGCACGTATGTGTGTGAGTTCTTTCTTCCCTTGCTTTTTAAGAGAAAGAGAACGGATGCCGCATCGGAGGTGTTGTTCCCGAACAACAGACCACTTAGAAGACCGGCACACTGTCAGCGTTTTATCAGTTAATTCATCAGCGGCTTTGTGTGTCCCATCCTCTTTCCATCTGTTTCTCCTTTCTCATTCTTATCTTTTAAGGCCACGTAAGAACAGCGGTACTTACTACCGTTTATGAATTGTTAAAGAAAGCGTGTGCGTGGCCTTTTTCAAACTGTGTGAAAAGTGTACTTTTATTTTCACTCTCACTCAAAACAATGACCCGAGTGTGTGCGCGCGCACATGTGTGTAGAACTGGTGTCTTAGACTTCTGACAGTGTAACGGGTGCAATGGGCTGTGACCATTAATTATTTACAAAGTGCGTGTTAGGCAGGAAAGACTGATGATCCATAAATAGGACAGAAACATCTCACAAAATACAACAAACCAAACAACGAGCAAGACATGAAGCACACCCCACCAGTCCTTTAGTGTTAGTGCATAAATCTACACGGATTTAAAAAATAAATATATAAATAAAAAACACTTAGGAATGAGTTTGTGTTAAAATGTTATGGGGATTTTATAGCTCAGCTTGCTATGCAACCTTTTATTACCATTTTACCAGTTAAAATCAATAATCAGGTGCTCAGCTCTCCCTTTCCTGTGTTGATCAATCGGTGTATTCTGACCCCCATTAGGTTCCAAGGTTAAAGGTGGCATCATGGTAGAAACATATAAATGGGCTTTATAGATAACCGCAATTGAAAATATTAGCCACATAGTGCCTGAACTTTAGTTTCACATAGTACAATTTACACTCCACCCGCTGACACAGAAGTAAATTCATAATGAAAATAAGTTGAACCTGTATAGTGCACTTTAGAGCCCCACAGGCTAGACTGTGCTCTCATGTGCAGTGGGTACTCCAAAAGGATCCTCCACTAAAAGAGCTTTTAACCTTGGAGCACCACACAAAGTCTGCAGTGGGAGCACTTAGTGCTCTATTTTTTTTGTACATTGTGGTACAGTGAGACCTAAAATGGTTTGGAACGTGAGAACTATAATTAACCGTGAGACTGCGCTAATTGACAGAAAATGTTATTAGTAGTTTCATTTCAATTTCAGCTCCACTTCATTTAAGTCTCGTGTCGAGTTACAGTGTTAAACAAAGTGTTCGAACACATGAAATATGCAGATTTTGTGCTTTTCTCTCTTTCATGCGGCATACATACACAGTAAAGTGATTGCAGTTTATGATAGCTGATTGCACAGAAAAAAGCAAAATCTCGCTGGAATCTGGGAAACTGTGATGGACTTTTTTTTTTTGTTGTTGTTGCTTACATTCATTGATAAAACTAAAACAAAAATGACTGTAAAATTATTCTACATTGTGTTGAACATAAATGAATATTTTATACTTTCCCAACCGAGTTTCAATCAGATGGAGCTATGTGTGCATATTCCCTGAGTTTTGTGATCTACAACACATCTGACTACATCATTTAAACATTAAAAAATGTCTGTTCAACCTAAAAGCAGACTGGAGGGTGGTGGGGTGGGGTTATGGGGATATGCAAAAGCATTCATCAGTCCTGATGTTTATCACTATAAAAGGCAGTGGCCCTGTCAGAAGGAGAATTACCCCTCAGTGGATTGCATCTATCAACTTAACAACTAATGACCCTAAGAGACATCACGATGCATCAGTCAAACTCGCCATGGCACAGATCTTGTAGCATCCTACTTAATTCATGCTCACACAGCTTGCCACTCTGTCGTCACTGCGGTCGATACACGAGGTGCACAGTGCTTTAACAGACAGGTAGAGAGCGATGCAGTGTTGACCACAGTATAGGCTATCTCAGCCAGTTAGAAGAGTACATTTAATTGACTTGGACAGAGACAAAAGCCTTTCAGATAGGAGTAATGTTGGTTGGCTTTGCTTGATTTCGGTTAGGTGGTTACGTGCAAAAACCAATTACTGCCGACAATTCCTCACTAATTATTAGAATTTAAATGATGTACAAAATTTATGGTTTGCCCTCCCACATTGGCCCTAGAATCCACCTCATCATAATTGTGAAATTCATTGTTCCCACAACAGCATAATATGTTTAACCTGCTGAATTTTTCCCCTTTCATGTCTAAATTTACACAACAATTTACACAACTATATTAGACAGCTTAATTTTGTGTTTTTACTTGTGATTATTATATTTTATTGTATATTTATTGTATATTTAAAAGCAAGAAAGGATTTTTACATAAAAAAAATCTGGAGAATTGGAGTTAAAGCTCTCAAATAGTCAGTGAGTCACTCAGGAAATTCGGAAAACTAAATTTTTTTGGGCAAAAAGCTTATAAAACATACACCTACAAACTGCTTTATTAAGTACACCCTGCTCATACTGGGTAGGACCCCCTTTGGGTATGGTATAGATCCATAAAATTGCTGAAAACATTCCTCAGAAATTTTTGTCCAGCAGAAATCAATACAATCATCCAATTTTGTTGCACCTATGCAAATTGTGGCCTCAGTTTCCTGTTTTTGACTGACAGGAATGGCAACCGGAGAGGTCTTCTGCTTTAATGCCTGATATGTAGCGTCATCAGAGATGCTTTTTCTGCATACCTTAGTTGTAACAAGTGATTATTTGAGTTTCTGTTGCCTTCCTATCAGCTCAACACAGTCTGGCCATTCTCCTGTGACTGCTGGCATCAACAAGGCGTTTTCATCCAAAGAACTGTCACTCACTGGATATTTTCTCTTTTCTGGACCATTCTCTGTAAACCCTAGAGATGGTTGTGAGGGAATATCCCAGTAGATCAACAGTTTCTGAAATACTTACAGTACCCCAACCTGTCTGGCACCAACAACCAAGCTATGTTCAAAGTCACTTAAATCACCTTTCTCCCCCGTTCTGATGCTCAGTTTGAACTTCAGGAGGTCATCCTGAACATGTCTACATGCCGAAATGCATTGAGTTGCTGCCATGTAATTGGCTGATTGGATATCTGCACTGACGAATGACTGAACAGGTGTACCTAATGGAGGAGCTGGTGAGTGCGTAGTTGTTTTTGGTGTTTTTGCTTTGCAGGAGACATTTATACATTAAAGTTAAATTTAAATTCTGAATTCACAATGAGTAATAAATGTATGATGTACACACTACAGTTTCAACTTATGGGAGCATGCTACATCTACTATAACTTATTGATTTCTTCACAGTGACATTCACAGCTCTCATGTAGTTCCAAGGTGTGTGGCAGATGCCCACACAGCAGTGAGCAAGGAAAAGCTACAGAGAGTTTGACTTGAGCAATGGGGCGAATGCTGTATGAACAATGTAGTCACTATACCTGATGCAATAGGGGGGGGAAGGTTACTGTGGCCAAAATCTGAGAGAGAGTCGCTTTACAGTGCTGGAAGAAACTGTGTGACAGGAAGTTTTGCATTGTCAGAAAAGGGATGGGGAATGTGGGCATTTTTATACTGGAAATTCTATTTTGTATATAACAGCCCCCCCCCCAATCCATTGATTATTAACAAATGTGTTCACCAACAGCTGCGGGAACGGTTCAATTGTTTAGTATTGTGTCATGTAATCCCTTTGGTGATAGGACATTTCATATGTTATCGCACAAGAGTTATCAAATCAGTCCTTAATTCATGCAACAGTATTTCTGCAGTTTAAAAAAACAGGTCGCGACACTGCTGACCTCTGACATGAGATAAAGATGCAGACCTGACACTACGGTGCTAATCACAGGTTTAGGTAAAATAGTGATGAAGCCAGTAACTGAACTGCAGTCCATGTTAAAACCACATATTCACAGTCATAAGTGATAAAAAAAAATCTCAGTTGCTGCTGCCATCACACTACCAAAGGGAATATAAAACACTAACATTTACATACATAATGACTTGTACTGCTGTTTTTCCATTTTGAAATTTCCTGTTCCAAACACTAACCCAGTTTTGGATCTTCATCTGGTTATGATGCCGTATATCACCAGCTATCAGTTAAAACAGCTGTTATTTGGCATCAGATGACAAAGGCTGTAATCCAGCCACAAAAGATCCAGGAATGTCACGACATCTGCACTATGTAACTTTTACTTTGTAATGATAGCAGCTACTGCATGACCATAAAGCCACCTTTCACTGTCCACTTCACACATTCTCACACACACAGTTTCCCTCCTCAAGATCATAATTTATTAACAAGTCTGATCTCTCTCTGAGACACACCATCACAGCTGTACATCCCACTGCCCTTTCACTGCCTCATCCCCTGAGCGCATTTATGCATGTAGTGAAGAAGGGATGTCAGTGAACAAACATTGTAGTGTGCACACAGTGTACGCACATACGTGCTGGTAAATGTGTGCGCGCAGCTCAGTGTATGCTGTGACTGTAGTTAATGATGAGAGGTGAGCTGTGGGAAGCAGCAGTGATTTCCAAACACTTCCTTGTTTCCTCACTGGAGCATAACAGTGAAAGGATCATGTTGAGCACAGCAATAGTGTTTTTATAAAGGAAAAAACAAACAAACTGGAAAGACCTTCAAAGAAAGAACTTCAAGAGGCCTTCAAGAACAGAATGAAGGACCAATTTCTTTCTATTAATGATTACTGCCTACATAAAATAACTAAAACAGCAAAAATCTACAAAATAAAGCTGCCGAATGAATGAATGAACAAACGAATGAAACTATACAAAAATGGTACACAAAATAACTTTCTTCTGTCTAAACTCTTTGATTCCCTTGCGTTCTAGGATTCCTTAACTTAGGTCACTGTAATAATTGGCTCATTAAGAAGGAACTTCCGAATGACGCTAACAGGAAAGTGATAGTGCGGCCTTATTTTGATCTGATGGTATACTACATAAAATTACAGTTAGAAAGCTGAATGCAAATATGGCTTCATGGAATAATACTTTAATAAAATGATCGGCTGCTGGTAAGCAACAAGTAATTGCATTTAATTAATTTAATAGACACTTGTTTATCTTTTTAATGGTGGACATGCCACTGGTTTGTCATAGGTTTCATAGACAGAAACAGATAACTGTTCATACCTCTGACAATTTAGAGTCAGCTGTTAACTTACATATCCATGTGACATAATACATTTGGAGCAGACTGACGCAAGTACGACGAGAACATAGTTCATGAACATATTTATTAATGAAAAGTGGTTCATTTGTTCTTTACGTGAAACAAGACATTGATTTTGATTGACCCACCTGTCTGCTTAGTGTGTTAGACTCTTCTTGACTTTACTGAGATTAGATCCCATATTTTCATCCCCTCATCTTCAGTGCTGATGACCACATGAAACCAGAAAGAGAAGGACAGCACAAAAGAGGAACAGTCATGATTCCACATCAGCGTAACAAATCTAAAAAATACAGTTTCATGCGATGCTAATTTCATTTACGCCTATATCTAAAAAACAGTCATGAAGAAACTGTATTCAGCACCATGGACAGCGGCATAAAAAAAGCACTCTGCCGTTCTCAGGAACACCTGAGCGTCAAAGGTACTCATGGAAATGCTGCCGGCAAATTTAAATGAATATTACTATTAAACAGAAGCAGAAACAGGTAATTCACTGCCAGCATCAGCATTTCCTTTGTCTTAGTTTAAGTGAAATACTTTTCATCAAAATAGCCGTAAGAAAAAGTTTAAGATTCAAAATAAAATTTTAAAATATACACAAATGACTATCAGGTTAAAAAAAACAACACAGATTATTATTTGTAATTATTTATAGTTCACTCAGCAAGGGAAGAAGTAGGCAAGCACTGTTAATGTCAGCCACACTTATCAAACCATGGCATTACGTATGAATAATCCTCTACACTCCATGCCACACATTTCAAACGTTAATTATATAATGTGATTAATTTTTTCAAATACTTCTAAAAATGTACATAACGATTTGTATATTTTTTAACATTGTCCATTATATTTGCTTAATTTTTTCAGATTTCTAAAAATCCTCTTCCTTTTACACTTTGTTAGACTAGTCAGAATTATTTCCCGCTTTCAATCAACTAGTAAATTAGTCACATAAATAAATAAATAAAACCGCAGTCTGACTGCAGCATATTCTTATCATATCACAGGCAAATACTCCCGCTAAAATATTTTAAAAATCACCTTCTATTAAAGGGTTCAGTTAAAACTTCTGTCCTTTAAGACACAAGTTAGTACTGGTTGACTTCTAACTGATTATGACAGCAGTATAAAGACAAAATATCTTTAACAAAACACTCTTGCGGCAAAATCCACTTTTTGCTCTCTATTTTCAAACAGCAGTTAATATACACCCGCCCATAAGTGACATATAGTCACCAACTTACGATTAAACACACCTCCGTCTCAGCTGTCACACACAATCCTGTCAAGCTGCTGAGCAGGTATGCATCAGGCTGTTAGAGCTCCCTACAGCACATATGGCTGTCTGCAGAAAAGAGGTCATGATATAGGTGGTGTTCAAGAAATTTCTATGGATACTTTGATATATTTCCACTGCACAAGTTGCTTTGTGATTTAACTGCTAATAACTGCCACTGTGTCCCATGAATAATAAAACATTTTAAATGTACTATAAAAGCTTGAAGAACTGAATATCACATAAATTCTCATCATAATCTCTCATTTACGACTTTAGAAAAAGACCTTTGGTTAATGTGCCAGATTTATGAGAAAAACATACAAACCTGTCAATGTGCCATAGAAAACACCAACCCATATTTACTGATCATCACTGCTTCTAAACTCAAAATCTATGTTACAACACACACACACACACACACACACACACACACACACACACACACACACACACACACACCACACTTTGCATGCAGTTCAATTAATTGCAGTGTGTGGAAGGGACGTGGCCATTTCTACACACATACAGTACATACAAACGCATCCAAAAGCACAATCACAAGCTCTTGTGAGGACGTTTACCATCTATGCAGCGGGAAAATTTTTCAGCTGCATTATCCACAGGTAAACATCTCCTGACACAGAAGCATAAATACATTTACACATGAGCATGTGAACACAAGTTAAAGGTTTAACATGCCACCAAATCCCCTCCCATCGCTGTGATCCTCTCCCACACCATGTTTCAGCCTCCATCAAGCACATGCAGAGAGACTGTTGATGTGCAGACTGTCTGTACATTTATGGAATTAAACTTAGTTATGCAGCAAGTTTCACAAAAAAAATTCAATCACAACCAAAGAAAGTCTGAATTTAGACATATTGCTTTATATCAATGAAGGCAATAAAAGAGATTATAAAATGATTAATTATAGAAACATGAATATCTTACAGTATATCACTCTGAAAAGCTTGTAGATGTCATTTAACACAAGCTAAAAAGACATGTTCATGTAGAGGAAACATTAGTGTATGTGTGTGCATACACTCGTCTCTACTAGAGCAACATTGTTAATTTAAAATTCTAATTCCTCTTTGTTTAGTAAGTTTATGATTTTGATATTGTAATTCTAATACCGTTACAAAAATACTGTGCGAAATTTCACCATGCTTTGATAAAATTGTACATCATTTAGGAGTTCTCAATCCAATTCTGTAACTCCAATTTAACAGAAACATTATTTCATCCTTGTTTGCTACATATTATTTCAGACAAATATCACCTTTTGGCTGATATGGATTAAAACTAATTCACTGACAAATCAACACATTGATGCATGCTTCAGCATAGGTGGTGTTGGGCAGGAATGGTGTTTTTTTTCTGAAGTGTGGCCAAAATGCACCTCAGTGTGTTCACCAATAAGAAATGCAACACAAAAATTACACACACCTAAATGTATTAGTTCAACAAAGGCAGAATATTATAGAGCATTAATATCTTACAGCTAATTACAAGCTGTCTCTCTCGGGTGTTACAAAGACGCACCTACGCTGCATGAAGCTGGCCATGGGGCATGGTTTTTCATTGTTTTTTTTATTTTATTTTGCAATTTCTACTGATTTTTCTAGTGGAGTGTATTAGATAAAGCAGTGACCAGGAATGACATGTGGGTTTGGCTATATGTAACAATATTTTTTATCCATTAACTAAGTTCTGTTTCCCCTCCATGCTTGTTAGCGAGAGATGTTAAAAAAAGGTAGTGATTCAGTCTAAAGCCAGTAGACTATACATAACAACTAATGTGGAAATTCATATTTTGCTTGCTCTACCTTTAGTGCAGGTCCACGCGCCTCTCCTCTAGCGCAAGGTGTGAAGGGTTTCCTTAGATGCAAACGGAAAGTAACACTGATAAACAATGACCACATCCAGTTATCCAGATCCACCTGTATGCCTCTTTTCAAAGACTACCCGCCCATCCTTCCCCGGGAAGCCTAAAGCCGAGGGACATGCCTCAGTGCGGTTTGTCTGAACCCAAATAACTTCTCCGCGCGGAGTGAAATACGCAGCTGCAGATACTCTTTGTTTCACCTTCTGTATCTTTATCGTGCATCTGCTGCAGAGATTAGCAACCATTTTTTCCCCCACTGGCACAACCCGCGTTCACTGATTGTGACTGAAAGAAAATAAGAACCACGTTTATGCAGAACTACAACTGGGTGTTTAAATCCTGCGCAAAGTTCAAAGCAAATTGCTCCCTACAGTAGGATTGGCTGACGCGCGCCTGAACGCTCCCGGACTGTCAATTCTTTCACTGCACTCTGACTGCCACTGACTACCAGTAAGGAATGTGTTATATTTGACCTACCTTGACGGCTTCGATCCTTGAAAGGTTGCGCACAAATCTCAAGCTGCTGGAAGTTTGACTTAGTCTACTCCTGATCCCTCGGAGGAGTCGCACTGAGAGAGAGGATGGGCGCCACTGCTCTGCGCGCCAGCTCTGTGGATGTGTGTGTGTGTGCGCGCGTGCGTGCGTGCGCGCGAGCGTGCGTGCACCAGAGAGGAGAGAGTAAGTGAGAGAGAGAGGGAGATAGAGAGAGAGACAACAGACAAGCAGAGCTGAAGCCCCTTGCCAAAGGATGCTTCAGTCTCCTAGCAACAACAATCGATCTGGCAAGGAGACATTTTTATTGGATAAAAAGAAAACTTAGCCACTCACCCCCCCACCCACCCCCCCTTAGCACATGTTTACCACTCAGAACAACAACTCCAGCTTTAGTGAGTGAAGACAGAGAGTGAGAGAGTGAGAAGAGAGGGGGAGAGAGAAATGCTCCAAAATAGATGTTTTACGTGTGTAAAGGTGCAGAGTGAGACAGAATTTGTTGGCATTCATCTGCCCTTCCACTCTGACTCAAAACACATAGGCAGTGGTATGAAAAGGCCTGCGCGCTTTTTATTTCTCGCAAGCGCTATTAATGTTTAAGCACATTATTACACTCCGCGATGTCAATGAGAGAACAGCATGAAACATGCTGGCCACGCTTCAGCTTGTTGAGACATATTTGAAGAGTAGTACATCCACCCCTGGAGTTGTGACTTTAAGTTTACATCATGCATCACACTAACAGGATGCATAATATTTTTTCACGAGTTAGGCGCCAGTCTCCCTTACCCCTATATTTCTCATCAGGAGAAGAAAACAGGGTGACATTCAGCAGCGTGTGTCTGTGAGTATAGGTGTGTGTTTATATGCGTAAATGTACACAAGCATCTGCGTATCTGTACAAGTATGATTATGCACATGGAGTCATTAGAATGCAAGTATGCAAGTTTGCAGCTCCTATTGAACAGAAAATCCTCTTCACGCATGATTGAGTCACAGAGCGTCCTCTCTTTCCACTCAGCACCAATACACAGAGAAATGCACAGTATACTCTACACACACGATTACAGGCACTCAGACTAAGGTCTGATTTTTGTATTGTGAAGTTAGTCAACTACATAGAGATAGCCCGTTTTAGGGTTTGCTCAAAGCTGTTTGTGATTGCAGTTAAAGGCAGCAGTATGTTGTTTATATCTCTTTTATATGGAGATGTATGACACAGAATTGTCTGACTACCTCTGATTTTGTTCCATATCTGTAATGCGTGATGCTACATGGCATAAGAAAACTGTGATATTAAGCTTTGGTTGGGCAGAGATTTATTAGATGAGTGAAGAAGAAAGGGTAAGAGCATCCACTTCACACCTCTGTGAAACACACATGCATGGGAAAGAGGTGGGAAATGCACACACTCTCACTTGTGCCCAGTGTCAGTCACAGCTTTCTCGGACTTCATTCCTCATCCCTGCCGTTCCAGCTCAGAGATGCTGGCTACTCTAATAAAGGCCTCATTGTCTAGATGGCATGCATATATGCAAAAAGCCTAGAAAGCCAGCTTTGTCCCATAAGGGTCACTCAGCTTGAGAGCTTTGTGCCAGGCCTTTCCCCACAGACAGCACAGTCGGAAAGAAAGAAAGAAAGAAAGAAAGAAAGAAAGAAAGAAAGAAAGAAAGAAAGAAAGAAAGAAAGAAAG
>VOQJ01015226.1:5487-26864 GCA_015052665.1 Apistogramma diplotaenia
TGCAAGCAAGTGACCCCTCTCTCAGTGCACTGACACAACACACGAATACCTGAATCACCCTTCGATGACCTGTATGGATTCACTGTCACTGTGTGCACTGAGCCAGTGAAAATTTGTTGAGAAGGAAAAATAACAGGCATGAAATTGTGAAAACCAGACAGGTAGGTTTGTCTCATCTCGCTGACATGATTTAAACAAAATGGGACTGCAGCGCACCTGCTTGTGGAGTATAAATATCGCAGATTTTCTTTGTATTGCACTGCATGCTGGGTAACTGTTTTATAGGAACAGAGACACAATATGTTCACACCTATTTCAAAATATACTGGTATTGTAGAAATACATATTTAGTGGCAGGGCTGAACTCAGCAGGGGAGCTGAAAAATACACTCCACGGAGAAAAAGTGTTTTCGTCCAAACGAGGTGTCTTGATTGCGATACAATAGCCCTCATCAGGGAAACAGAAAGTCTGCAGATCCAACAGCTGGCCCTCCTATTTATAGCTCGGGGAGGGAGTTATAATTTTCACAGTTATGCTGTGGATTGCCTGAAAGATGAAAATTTACATAAATGGCATTGCTTCAGTTGTGTTTGCCAAAAGACACTGATTTACAGGTATTCTTAGCCAGAAAATTCACCTTGATATCCTCTGATACACTAAATATTTACTGGTGACAGTCTGTTGCGTCGTGTCATGGTGTGTATGAGTTGAGCTGATTATGCTGAGAGCAGCTCTAAAAACTGAATCCAGTCACAAAATGTTCCCTTTTCTGTTTAATTGGTCTGATAAGCCAACAAGTGCTGAAATGCCCTGCAATGGGATTGCAGCTCCATCTACTGGATAAAGTGTGAACTGCACACAGAGTACAGTAGTTTGTGCATGTACTTCTTTCAGTTTGGTGCACAGTCAGGTGAATATTTAACTATTACTTTTAGTTCAGCTTTAACCACTCCAGCTCATCATTTTCATGCAGGTCTCCATTAATTTTCTTCAGCCTCTTTTGGACAGGACAAATGGTTCAGGTCATATTTATGCAAAAATATAGCATTCATGATATTTTCCTTGCATTTCTTTTATTGCGTTAATAAAAGTTAGTTTTATTCCTTTGTTCTTGTATTTAATTTTTAAATTACTATTAGTCACTTTAGTTTGCTGCACATTGGCTGTGAAAGCCTCCACATTTTTATGCTTGATTAATATGAAACTACAAGAAAACATAAAACTAAATAGTCACATGGCAGGGAAAAAAGTCAAACATAAACTGAAAGACTTGTGGGAACATGCAACTCTAGTGAGTTACTCAGTAGGCTGATTTAATTATATGTAGCCATGGGGTTAGGTTTCATTTGAGCATTTGACATTAAGGTGATAGTTCTGGTGAATTTCTATGCACCAATTCAGGAATATTTGTAAATAAAAACAAAAAAAAAAACTTTACAGGCCAAAAATACACTGCATAAACCCACTTTTACATAACAGCCCCAAAGCTATGATGGATAACTAGTTGGTTTAATATTTATTTACTGGTTTAGCTTAATAGGGGCCCTGAACAGTGGGGTTATAACCTGACCCATCTTGTCACCTTTACTCATTAAAGGTTCGTCCAGCCTGTTTAGGTGGGGAAAAGTCTGCATATTACGAAAGAGTGTTACAGAAAACACAAAAATTAAGCACCGAGCGGCAGTTCAACACATGCTACAGTATAGAGATGGAAAAATCTAATCCAAGAAGACCCTAAGCCATCAGCACTGGCATGACAGAGAAGCTTTGTAGGGCACAGTTAGCCACAGCTGGTCTGTGATTAATAAGTCGTTTTACTAGGTGTCATTTTGAGTTTTAGACCAGTATTGTAGAGCTCACTGAGGTCACGCAGACTTGTCGAGTCTCAAACACAACACAGACATGAAAGCCTCCTCAGGCTGGTGACAAATTCAACTAAGCTGATGAAGACTGGCGGCACGGTACTGGCGTTTCATTTTTTAAATAAATAAATAAAAGCCTCATCTGTGTTTACCCCTCTGACTACACTACCCAGGGTGCACTAGTGAATGCGTCCGCTGCTGTGATTGGTCCCCTAGGTTTGAGACCGTTGAACTGCAGATCGGAGAGAAAGAGCGAGCTGAGGACCTCGGAGGTGTCAGATGGTTGAACTATGGCTGCTCCTGTTAGCATGTGCGGCCGTGTGTTTGACAGAAACGGCGCTTTGACGCGTGTGAGGAAACTATTCGCGCGGTACGTGAACCGGAGCGTCGCGCGGAGCTGTTCCGGGGCTACGCACGAGGAAAATGAACTTGAACTCTCAGACTCGACTGTGGCTGCTCCCAACTTCAAAACCAGGGCAACAGAGGTAACTCAGGCTCCAAAATAATGACACAAATCAGGCCTGGAGCTACGACTTCCCCGTGCAGAACCACAGGCTGGACGAACCTTTAATGAGTAAAGGTGATAAGATGGGTCAGGTTATAACCCCACTGTTCAGGGCCCAGGGTAGGCTAAACCAGTAAATAAATATTAAACCAACTAGTTATCCACCATGGCTTTGGGGCTGTTATCTAAAAGGGGGTTTATGGGGTGTATTGTTGGCCTGTAAAGTATAATAAAATATTACAAATGTTCCTGAGAGCCTGAATAAACACCTCACCTGCCCGCTCACCTGTGTGAGCTGAGACTGCTGCAAACCTGAGTTTGTCATTGGCAGCTAGATTTGGAGTTTCACATACTTTTTTTTAATAAAATTAATATTTTTGGAGGATATTGTGATATTGCACAACAGATCGATAGATTGGCATCGTGTTGCATATGTAGCAAGTACAAACGTAATACACAGAAGAATAAAATAATTTTTTAAAATTAATAAAAAGATTTATTAATTAAAAGCAGAGCTACTAGAACTACTATAAAGAGCTCATGTTAGAGTTAAACCAAAGTTTAAAAACAGCATCTGCTCTTCCCGTAGTGAAAAGCTGCTAACCCACAGTGGGGTGTCACTGAGACAAACATTACCTCTTTTAAATGCTTTGCTTACGTCATACATACAAACTTTAACCACATAACGTATACTTGATAATCAGATTATCGGTGTAGACTTTTTTTCATAAATTTGGATATGTTAACCCTACAGTTAAAAGGCAGGTAGTAAAATACTGATTTCTGTAGTAAAAATGACGACAGATTGAAGGTAAACAGTATGTTTATGAATGCAGGAGGACGTAGATATGCTTTACAGTGTGAATAGGTTTTATGGCTGGGAGTGGGACCCAACCCAGTTTACATTTAATCTGATTTAAACAAATACACATTTTGCAGATGGTTAACAGAGTCCAACAGTCAAACGGCAGTCAAACATTCATTGTTCGGCTTCTCGTCTGTTTGTCTTGCAGGTTTATGTACCATCACTGACAATAATAACTATAATAGGAAATTATTACTAAAGCATGCATATACAGCTTTTGTATGAAGAGTTTTACTTTTGGAGTCTGATATGATCAGTGGAATTAAACGACCGGCCTGTTCATTAACAGTGTCCAACCCACCGCTGAGTCACCCGTTTGCTTCTTTACTGATAACTTTTGGCATAACTGCAGGTGCTCGTGGGTGATGGGCAAAGGTCGGGAGGCTGGTGTGTTTGATGCAAAATAAGCCAGCGCTGATGTCATTTCCTGTATGTTTGATCAGCATCTTTTCATCCGCAGAAGAGGCTGAGAGGTGACAGTATACTCCCCTTTTCAGCGTTCTTGACCGACAACTTTGGCCGCAGGCACAACTACCTGCGCATCTCCCTCACTGAGAAATGCAACTTCCGCTGTGAGTGAAGGTTCATTTTCTTGTGGTACAAAGATGGTGTAATGTAGTTTATTGCTCAGTGTTTAAAAAGCACACATGGATGGCTGTTTATTATTAGGATTACTGCACCATATAAATGCCAAAACTTGTAAAACACATGACAGCTTATTTATTTATTGCTAACATATTGGAGGAAGTTAAATCAGAGTTTTTCTTTTTCTCCCATGAGGCACTTCTTTATCACTGTCCCTCTGAATGAGTAATATATAAACTCTTGCTAATGTAGCCTAAAGGTAACTGTTTTAATGACAGAGTACATCTTAAATTTCAGGTCAGTACTGCATGCCGGAGGAGGGGGTGAAGCTCACACCGCGGGGCCAGCTGCTGTCCACCTCGGAGGTGCTGACCCTGGCTCGCCTCTTCGTCCGAGAGGGGGTGGACAAAATCCGCCTAACTGGAGGGGAGCCGCTCATCAGACCTGACGTGCTGGATATTATCAGTAAGAATATTTTTTTTAAGATAATTAAACAACTTGGAAGCTGTTTTGAGTCATTTCACACTTATTTAACACTTGGAACCAGCTTGTGGCAAACATAAACTTGCTTTCTGCAGTTTACTGTGTGACTAAAATGATGTAGTGACACTGTTTTCAGAGGAGTAATTCAGCATTGGCATCCAGGCGATCGATGACTCGTGCTAACCCCGCTGACTCAACTGGAGCTGGAGAGGAGCAGCAATTTTCTATGCATGCCTTCAGATTAACGGTTTATGTGGAACTGAACATGATTTGTTTCACTTCATTTGTGTGTTTGGTCTAATGACGTATTACTGCATCATTTGAATATTACATCCTGATTTTTTTTAAATCAAGTTTTGTAACCGCAGCTTCTGCAGCAAGAAAAAGCCTGTCATTAATGAATGACAGAGCGTGCTACTAGTCTTATCCCTGTGCCATATGACAGTGAACCACTGTGGCTTCAGGGTAGATCTATGTGAGTTATGTAGTGCTCATGAGACCACGTACATCCCCAGGACTTCGCTGCACTGGTGATTTCAGTAAGCAGGGATGATTTGAAAGAATTTGATATAATTTATTGAAGCCCAGAGTTTGAGCAATAAACTATTTGACAATTTAGACGAAGCTTCCAGTGTGCCAACGGAGATGGCAGATGGAGATTTTGATGAGGCACATTGAGCATCCAGGGTAAAGATGAAGATGAGGGGGAGGCAGGTCATATGAATGAAGGTCTGAAAGGCAGACTGACTGAATAGCACTGGGATTTAATGAACAGGAGGTGGGTGAAGGTGGTTGTGTTGGTTGACGGGTGGGTGGGGGGGGCTCACAGAACATCTGATGTGGTGTTTACATTTATACAAATGTAATGGTAGTTGTGTAGGTAGTTGGACTGCTGGATGGATTTTTGAATGATGAATCGAAATGATGGAAATTCACTATCTTGGTATTCCCACTTTCTAATTCAAAGCAATTAACAGAAGTTGAGTTAATCCTATAATATTCCTTTAAATGTTCAACCAGGTAAATGACAAAGATTAAGGGCTTTGCACCACGCAGCGAGTTAAATACTTGATGAGCCACATTAAAATGGAGCCATGAACTCCGGTGTTTATTTCAGCACAAACATCCGCTTTGGAGGTGGTGTGTGTTTGTGAGGTCGTTGTGTATTAACTGCTTAATGTCAACATGACAGCAGTAGCTATGCTAATGATGGGTAGTAAAGACTTTGTTGAAGGAAACTTGAAGACCCCGTGGCATTAAACACCGCAAGATTCCTGATTAAGATAATAGCTTATTATTTATTTATATATGTACAAATGGTAAAATGCTTAATCAACACTATTAAGTCATTCAGTAAACACCTCCTGTGAACCTAAAGGTAAAACTTGACTCATCATATTCAGCACTTTTCTCTCATTCTGTCTCTTTTCACTCTCTCTTCTTGCTACAGCTGAGCTGAGGAAGATGGAGGGCCTGAAGACTATCGCCATGACAACTAACGGCATGAACTTGGCTCGCTTTTTGCCCAAGCTTAAAGAGGCCGGCTTGGACTTAATCAACATCAGCCTGGATTCGCTGGTTCCCACCAAATTTGAGTTTATCGTCAGGCGGAAAGGTACAGAAAAGTGTTTATCAGTATATCAATATCAGCTGTGCTCAGACACATGAAGGTTATCATGTACTATTGTGCTCAGTTTGAGAAAAAGACATCAAAAGGACACAAGTGATTGTTGATACTGTAGCTTAGGCGTGTGTAACCATAGAAGTGTGTGGTGTCAAAGCAGTCGACCTTTATTTTACAGTGGAATCATTGTCATGTTCAAGAAATCAGTTTTACATCGACCTTTGTGGCGTTTCATCCTGCTGGAAGCAGAAAACGAGTACACTGTGGACATAAAAGGATGGACATGGTCAGCAAGAGTACTCGGGTAGACTGTGGAGTTTAAACAGTGCTCAGTTGGTACTAAAGGGTCTAAAGTATGCCACATGGCAAGATATTTAGCTAGAAACCAGATATTGTGTGGCTAAAAACTCCCATTTTGTTTAGGTATGAAAGGATTCCAGATTTTAGTCTTTTCTTTAGTCTGTTTTTTTCTTCTAGTAGATGAGAATAAATCTGTGCAATTTTTGTTGGGGGATCCATCCCACAAGCTTAGTGAAGGAGTCTGTAAGCTGTAAACAGTGGAGGTGACAGCAGGGCAGAGCTATGGGTGGTTGGCTTGTGAAGGCAGACACAGATGGACTAACTGAGATTAGGACCTGAAGGACGGGTATTGGGGGGGGTTCAGAAAAAGCCTCCACAACACCTGCGTTCTTGTGTTGATAATAGTAGAAGTTGTTTCTTTGGTTCATTATGCTTGTTTGAGATTTAAGTACAAATTGCTGAGACTGGTGTATAAAACATAAGCCTCATGTCCTACAGAAAAATCCTGAATTGATTTGTGGAGTTTTGTGCAAATGAAAACAAATAAGGAGTCTGACCTTGACAAGTTTGTGTTTGAGAAGCTCTGGCTGCTGCAGAGGGATTCCATGTTTGCATATCAGTGGTTTGTGGAGGCAGCACTCGTTTCAGAAACCACACAGCTTAGTTTCAGTTTGCATGTTTAGATGTTACAGAATTTAAAGAAACATTAGCATTATTATTTATTAATATTACTAATGTGCCAAATGGAAAAATGTTATCCACATTTAATTTTCCATCTGGTTTTCCCAGGATTTCATAAAGTAATGGAGGGCATTGAAAAGGCCATTGAACTGGGCTACAGTCCTGTCAAGGTATTTTGATCATTTTCATTGATTATTGATTCTATATTTTAAGGTTCTCTTTTATGGAGAACATCCCCACAAGTATATGATGTCTATTACAGTTTAAGACTTTCAAGATTTACATATTAAATATTAAACTACGACATGTTTCATGGTTATTGAAACGCAGTGAACCAACATCCTCAGATGTCCCAAAAAGAAGTCCATTCCTCTCTGTGACTGTCATAAGATACATCCTTTTTTCACAACAGGCTAACAATAGCGCCTTTTACTTTTTTATGATCAGGCACAAACTGGGCTTTGCAGAGTTCTTTGGTTCTTAAGAGTATGGTTTTTATGACACCTGTCTGCTGTAGGAGTTTATGAATGCATACATAAAAACAAAATAACCATTTCCTGGTCTAAGAAAATATTCTTATCGCTAAAAGGCGACACCATGTTCTTTGATAAGCTGTTACTGCGGTTAGCTTGATGCCACTGGCTGCACATTGATAAAGTCCTCAGCCTTGTATCAGTAAAGGACCTTCATTTTCAGATGTATGCGCATCAAATGAGGCGAAAGAAAGTGAAAGTTACAACTGCTAGAGATATTTCCAATAAGGCATAATGGTGTTTTAAACTTTCATGTTCCATATCAGTTCTTTGGGATGACAAGAAAACACTTGTGTGGAGGAGTTAGTCGTCCACAGAGTTTAAGAATTCGTTAGTTATTCTAGTAACATCAATGGATGAATCTGTCATGTAATCTGTCATCAAAGTCTTAGAAGGCTGCTGTTATTGTGTTACATAATTAAATATTGGCCCACACATCTTCAGTAAGTCATTTCCTAAGGGCGGTTACATAACCAGCTCGTTAGTAATCAGTGGCCTATTGGTGTTCACCGTCCTCTGCAGATCAACTGTGTGGTCATGCGAGGTCTCAATGAGGATGAGCTGCTGGATTTTGTGGCACTGACAGAGAAGAAGCCTCTGGAGGTGCGCTTCATAGAATACATGCCCTTCGATGGTAAGCGCTCACGTCACTCAGGAGTTTAAAATGCTCCAGCAAATGTTTCAAACACCCAGTGTTTATACCCACACTGCCTGGTCTCCTGTACGCAGGCAACAAGTGGAACTTTAAAAAGATGGTGAGCTACCAGGAGATGCTGGACCATGTCAGGCAGCAGTGGCCCAACCTGGAGATGCTTCAAGCTGGACACACAGACACAGCCAAGGTCAGCGTCTCTTACAGTACTAAATTACTCCGGAGCTGAAACACTGGCAGAGATTATTAATTTATCATGTTGATTATTCTTGTTTGTACTGTGCATTTTTCTCTGACACACTATTTTGTAACAGTCATTTAAAGTGCCAGGCTTCAAAGGTCAGCTGGGCTTCATCACCTCCATGTCTGACCACTTCTGTGGCTCCTGCAACCGTTTGCGCATCACTGCAGACGGCAACCTCAAGGTAAACGCATCTCTGTTAAAGCTGTTAATGACATCCGTTATTGTCTTATTGTTCTGTGCACACTGTGTGCATGCATGTGTGCATTTATAAGTTGGGTGGAGCATGTAGGAGGCAGATTGTGAAGCAAAACGCTCACAGACACGAGTCTGTTTTTCACCGTCAAAGTCCGAAACAAATAGAAGTGCTGGTGCGATTAGTTCTTTAATTTAACCCACATGGGGGACATTAGTCATAAAATACAGTGAGGCTGAGTTTCTTTGGTTTGTTTTCTTTGTTTCATTTCATTCAGTTTACTTTTGAGACAAACATTTTAACTAATGAGTTCTCAACATCACTAAAGGTACTTTTACAGGGGAGGCTGAATGCACTTTGCTCTGAAACACAATGACTTCAACAGTTTGTGCCAACAGGGTACAAGCACAGCTGCAGAGCTGTTGCAGATTTGAACTTTGACCACTGCGCGCCTGGTTAATAAGATGATGACATCTCTTCCTATTGGCCACAGTCAGCTGCAGGCCATTGTAGGCAGAAATGGCAAAATAAAAGACCTGTTGATTGTGCGTTTGAATTAAGTGAATTATACAACATTTGTTTAGGTTTGCATCAAGACTAAGGGATATGATGGACTAACCAAGCACTTTTATCTCCACCCAGCTCATTTTACTCTCCACATGTTCTGCAGCATGTCTTACATGTGTGAAAAAGCCTTTTCACGCCTTCCTTTCTGCCTGCTCTCTCAGGTGTGCTTGTTCGGTAACTCAGAGGTCTCCCTCAGAGACGTCTTACGCACCGGTGCATCTGACGACGAGCTGCTGCAAATTATTGGAGCCGCTGTTGGCCGGAAGAAGAAACAGCATGCAGGTAGTTTTATACACTCATTATGTTATAAGCATGCACACAGATTGTTTTAATCTAATCGTTTCCTTTTTCTCTCTTCAGGCATGTTCAGTATCTCTCAGATGAAGAACAGGCCGATGATCCTCATTGGTGGGTGACACAGCTGTACGTACCAAAATCTCTCGTGTTTATTATTTTATTTCGTTTTTTTATGTTATTTTTTATGGCTGTGCCACATTTCTTTTCTACAATCTTTTCTCACTCACTGCAGCCACTTCTCAAACACTGGCATCGTTTGAATTGAGGATCTCTGACTAGTAGCCCTACAAGGTATTTTTGTTTGACCAAGTTTTTTTTTTTAAACTTATTCCAACAGGTGCCAAGTCTTTCATGTTCCTGCCAAAGCTACAAGATAAACGGAGAGCTTTCCCTGTTACTTCCCAGCTCTCTCCAACAACAGCTCATCACATGTGCCATTCAGGCTGCAGGAGAGTCCTGAATAGAGAGGACTGTTTGTGCCTTTCAGACTCCACTAACTTAACACAGGCAGCTAATCTCTGCTGCTCTGGAACCTTAATGAGTGGGGTTAACCGTGTTAAGACACATATCAACACCGAAAAATCCAGCCGCTATAAAGTAGCACCCCTTTGCTCTTCAGAGATTGGTAATGATCACATTCGTTGTCACACTAAGACTGAAAGTTTCACAACACGCACAAATGCCACAAGCTACGTTAATGAAGTTGGTCTCAGGAACGCACAAGCCCGGGGTCCTAATGTTCTGAAGAGCCACGGATCCAGGACCCCAGGAGCACCTGCTTTTTGCACACTGCTAATAGATGCCAAAATAAATCGGAAACACCACCCTGTTAGATTCAGCCACAGTCAAAGTTCCAGCGAGGAAGCCAGTTTAAAACAGTCTACGAGGGAGCAGACAGCAGATCTCAAAGATCAGCTGACACACACGGATGCACAGGGCCGAGCCACCATGGTGGATGTTGGGGGGAAACTTCCCACATGTCGAGCTGCCTCAGCCTGCGCCACCGTCGTCTTAGGTGCCACCGCCTTCCGCCTGCTTCAGGATAACCAGCTAGCCAAGGGGGACGCCTTGACTGTGGCACAGTTGGCTGGTATCATGGCTTCAAAACAGACCTCCACCCTCATCCCCCTCTGCCACCCGTTGCCCTTAGACCACACCTCTGTCACCTTTCAACTCGATGAGCTGCGCAACGCCATCATCATCACGACGACATGTCGCACTACTGGCAGGACGGGAGTGGAGATGGAGGCTCTGACCGCGGCTTCGGTCGCCGCGCTCACCGTCTATGACATGTGCAAGGCAGTCAGCCATGACATCATCATCACAGATATAAAACTGGTCAGTAAGACGGGTGGGAAAAAGGACTTCCATCGTTAGTCCAAACAGGAAAAATGAGATCAAAAACTGCACCGTGTTTTACCACAAACGATGCATCCCAGTATGAATTATTTTATATTAACAGCTTACTTTGATTTACTGAAGTTTTATAAATAATTTCAGTGTCACTTCCTGTTTTCCCTCTAGAGGGAGCACAAGTATTCCAGTTACAGTCAGCTCTGGAGGTCTTTGACTGAAGAACACTACCACTATGATTGTTTCAACAGTTAAGCTAATTAAGATGTGATTTTTAGTTTTTATGCTTTTCTACTTTCTTCTGTGGAACATTGGAAACTGTACACTTGAACACATCGACTAATCAAATGATTGATAACACAAATACCCCATTACACAGTACTTAAACCCACTGTTGCTCACTGTGTTTAAGTCTGTGCTCCTGTAGATGTGATCCTGTGGTCTGCACTATGCACCAGCTGTTGCTTTTAAAGAACAGAGAATTATGTTTTTCACTGGCTGTATTCACTGCGCGTTCACCTCACATCATCACACGGCTCAATTTTTAAAGTTAGTTAATGCAAACTGAGTTTCTGGGGACTTCTGTATTTATTGTCCCATCGGAAAAAATTGTTGTATTCTAGAGATTCTCACTGCATCTAAAAGTTGTGTAATGTGACTTCACAGCGTGGTTTCACGCAGTTACAACGCAGCATGTTCCACTATGTTTTATCAGGTCATTAAAGAGAACACTAAACAGGACATTTTTGGTATTTTTTCTCTCAAAGTATTATATTTCAGCTGTAAAAGTAATGCCTTGCTACATAATAACTAATAATTTAGACAGTTTAAGAAAAAGAGCTCTTAAACTGCGAGTCATTTAATGTAGTAACGGACACTGAACCAAATCTACTGGCGGGTTTTCTGCTTCCTCTTTGGTTCATTTTCATACAGCTTTATTATATTTAACAAGTGCTTTTATAGTGAGACTGTCATAGCTGAGGCAGCAATCAGTGAATAATGTTCCTTTATTATCAGCTTGTGAACCCGGCATACGTTTTTGTTTATACATCTTCATAACTGTGGAGAGTAAGACCACTTAATAAAACCTTTGCTGCACATTACTTTTGTGGTTCACATAAAACAGCTGCAGCTTAGAGGTGATCTGAAGCTACTGATCCTTAGATGTAGATTTTGTGAGCGCAGATGAATGCGTTCACACAGTCACTAAATGCTTTAACCTACATTATAAAATGTACAGTAAATCAATATAAATGCAAAGTTTAAACTTGAATATCACCTAAACTGGTTACACAGTTCCAACTAATATGATATGAAATAAGCTGTCTGACCTGTTTGATTTATGTATTTATCTTCAGCTGCTGTTACCAGTTGTCAGGTTACAGTTAAGTGATGATATAAAATTGATGTAAAGTTTTAGGATTTCAGGTTTATTAAAGAAAATTCAATCTGGGTAAATGTTGACTGACTCATTTTTTTACTTGTTAAAACTATCATAACTTGCTCGCTCACTTCCTTTGGTTAAGACCTTTATCTCCACTCATCCCTTCAATCTCTACTTTGACAGAGTTATAGAAATAATTGTACATCTTCTCCAATACTTCACTCATACTTTAACACGTTTCTTTTTATTGCTCAGATTCTGGTGCAGAAGACTCGTCTACATAAAATAGGATATATTAAAGGCACAGTCTCTTTTCTTTTTAGCTTATTTATTTATTTATTTACAAAAAAGGATATTGTACTCAAATATACACAGATTCGTGTGTAATTACAGCCTCCAACAAACATGCGTTCTTAGAAATGTAGAATTAATCCATTAAAAATATCCAGAACCAAGCACAGCTCTGTGGGACCCGTCATGTTCCTCCAACAGGCATTACTGTGGAGGAACACTTCCATGCCTGCACCTTAACTGCCATCCTCTTCCTCCGACCACAGCAGCTAATGTTCTATCTTAAAAATCATACCTTTGATAAGCAGTTTGGCCAAATTCCCACTCTCACTGTATGAGTTTATTCACTAAGCATCAGAGTCAATGTTGAATCCACTTGAGACAGTTTTACCACCGTGGGCTAACGGAGCAGCTAACAGAGCAGCTAACAGCGCCAAAACAGTTGCTCCTCAATAGAAAAGTTCAGCATATCCTCAACAACTCACCTCCTCATTGCTGTCATCAGTCAGAAGTGAGGTTCTCTGAATCACTGACCCGTATCGGGCTCCCTTCACAAAGGTTTTACCACCGATTCCGGAGAGAATCAAGGTGGACACGTCTTACAGCTGAGGCCAAGTGTGGACTGAGAGGGAGGGGGGCGTATCCGGATCCAGACAAACACGTTTGCCGTCCGCAACTGTAAAATGCGACAGAATAATTAAATGTTTTTGATCTCTTGGCTGACTAAAACATGACTTTCATAGACTATTTAGGATTATGAGATGGTGGGAGAGGTAAGAAAACAACTCAGTCGACTGCAATCTGCGATCTACTGACATCTAGTGGTGAGAAATTTCAGAGCCCTGTCTTTATTTCATGAACTGGAAGTGGCTTTGACAAGTGACCGTTTAAATCATCCATCCATCCATCCAATTCAGACTTGCAGGGGAACTGGAGCCTCTCCCAGCTGTTGTAGGGCAAGATGAGCGGTACAGCTTGGAGAGGTCAAGGTCAAGTTCCATTTGTCATAAATGTCTTTCTGCTGTGATGGACTTGACTGTATGTCAAGTCTTTGATATGTTTGATGATCTGTAACTTATTTAGTCTCAATAAAGAAATTACTGTAATTATTGATCTACATAAGATCAATGACATCGCATTCTGGGGGAATCAAATCCAATCAGCAACCGTCTTATCACTAACAGGCTGACTAGCAGCCTCTTTTCAGGGAAAAAAAACAACAAGGACAACCTGATTTTTTAAAGTTGGATTTACTGATGAAATTTATAAGAGTAACAGATTAGGAGAGAGAGTTGTTGGTCAGAATCCAAAAGCACAACTTGAAAAAAGGAGTGAAAGTTCTCAGGCAGGGAGGAGCTGAGGCCCGGAGCACGAAGAAAATTTGATTACAGTTGTGTGGGCGAGACTTAAAATAATCTTCCAGTTTTAAAAGCAAAATTATTTTCTCACACCAATCCTCCAAATTAAAGGGATGAAACAGAAGGCAAACATTCAACAATTACTGGTAAGTAAAGCTGGATATTTACCATCAACAAACTGTAAACCAAATCAGGAACAACTGCACTGAAGGTAAGTTTCTTTGTATTGTAAAATATTAATTTTTTAATTAGTACCTTATTTAAATTTTATTTTAACAGCATTACACAATAGGCACATATAATTTTGTTAAATTTTGCTTCTTTTGTGCTCATCTTGTATCAGTTTCACTTTGGTTTTCAATTTTAATCATAATGATTCAGTTATTTTATGTTGACAGTTGACAGGAAGTTGCACACATTAAATACCTATTGTGCTGTATCACACAGGGCTTCAAAGTAAAGGCATAAAGTCCCCCCAAGGTTTCCTGGTGTCCACCTTTGAGCCCCACTTGTATGATTTCAGTGATTTAGTGGAGACTCTTGAAAAGCAGCTCTGCTGTTGGCGGTGCCCAACATCAACCTGGAGATCATCAGCAAGAAGAAAGAGGTTTTTCAGCACCTTATAAAATATTATGCTGCTTTATGTGTGCTTGTCTCATTTTCCAATGTTTTGGATGACCTCATCAAAGAATACCAATCAGGGTTTGGTCTTGATTGTGAGTCACTGCAGAAACTTGCTGATAGAATAGGACTGCCTTTGAGTGATCTTAAAGCTGTCATGAAAACTCCCGTCACTGATGCCGAGAGAGTCAAAGCTCTTTTTACGGACATTTTATCGCTATCAGCACGTGCAGCTTCTGCAGTTATAGAGGATGAAAAGTTGGATTTCTTTTCAGCCATAATACTTATAGGATCAGTAGCACTGTCCTGCTGGTCAACCTACAACAGTTTAAATCGTTTGTTGGATTTGTTTGCTGATGATGCACAGAGGGTTTTCACAAAGATGTTGGATCATGTGACAGCTGTGCCCTGATGGGATGGGATGACTCAGAGGAAATTAAAACTGACGAATCAACAACTGGATACTCTTTGAAAATAAATCTACTTATTGAGCATATTGCGCTAAGCTTTGAATACAAATGATTCTCCTGGTTATGGTATATTGTGACAGATTTAGAGTTCCTGAGTAATCATAAATACACAACACATGTGAGTATTTTCAGATCACCTCATACCCATATGGTTTTATATTATTGTGTACTTCTTTTATTTTATGGTTGCTCGGTGTAGATTGGAATGATCATAGCTCAGATCTGCAGTAGGACCTATTATACTATTGTTATATTATACATTATAACTATTTACTAATAATATATAGGAAGAATTAAAGGAAAATGTGCAGGCAGAAGGTGAAGAGTATATTTTGTGCAGGAGATGTTTCTCACTACAAAACGTTCAAAATATTACACCACTAATGTATTTGCAATTATGCTCGTACATAATGGTCATCATAGCTGGGTAGTATGGTCATATGTGTGATTAAATGAGGGTTAATAATTTAGTCTAGATAATACATTTCTCTGATTTGCTATTCTCTCTGCTGTAATGCCTGCTGAAACCAGTGTGAGGACATCCAGCCACTTCAGTTTTTTTTTCTTCCTGTGACCAATTCATTTGCTCACTTATGTTTTCCCAAGAAAGCACGTTGTTCCCCTCCAGTTCTCCACAGCCACATTTTGGACAGGCAAAAATGTCACCCTGCCAGAATATGATTCCCACTGATTTATTGAAGTCATTCACGCAAAGCTAAAGACTCTGTCATGCCAGCCTGACTGACTTCAGGTTTTATTGAGCTACAGTCATGAAGCATCATCTGAATAGTTCTTTTAATGTATCACGAGTAGTACACATGAAAACTGTAAACTTTACATAGTAAAATTACTCATAGTATTCCTTCTTTCAATGAGCGTATGTTTAGGTGAATTTCAGCTATTAAATCTTTTTTTAAACTCTTTCTGCAGTAATACTCAATTCAAAGCATTTTCATGTGATACATTTGATATTATAATAATCGAAATCATAAAACTATAAAACAATCTAGTAGGACATTTTAATGGAACATGTTTACAGACAGTCAATATATCAGTTTGTTCTTATCAGTGCACAAACTCAGCAACTTTGCTAAATTTCAGATGAGGAAACTTCCCTTTTTGTGATCAATATAGGAAGAAATGTCAACCGACTCCTCACTTGCGCTTGGTGCATATCAAATGATGCATGATGGCAACTGTTGAATGATAATCTAATGATGTCTTCATGATGGAAAAAAATAAATTGTGATGGACTTTGTTGTTTTGTTTTGATGGTAAACTGCGGGGAGGGAAATATGAAAAAAGAAAAAAGCTGTGGAAGAGCCAGAGATTAATAATCACCAATGATTAAGGATTTTAAATTCTATTCTGTATTTAACAACGACCCAACGAAGAGAAGCCAATATGGGAGAAACATGCTCTCTTTCTAGTCCCTGTCAGCAATCTAGCTGCAGCATTTTGGAGGAGCTGAAGACTTTTCAGGGAGCTGTTAGGACAGCCTGATAATAATGAATTACAATAATCCAGCCTAGAAGATATACATACATGAACTAGTTTTTTAGCATCACTCTGAGTCAGGATATTTCTGATTTTAGAAATATTGTGCAAATGCAAAAAAGGCAGTCCTAAATATTTGTTTAATATGTGCATTGAAGGACATATCCTGGTCAAAAACGACTCCAAGGTAATGCCAGCATCTGGTTAGACACCACGTTTCTAAGATTTCCAGGGCCAAGTACAAGAACTTCTGTCTTATCTGAATTTAGTAGCAGGAAATTTGTGCCGTTAAGACATTTCTGCAGATTAACTATGTGTATCATCTGGCTTCGTGGAGAGATTACGATGGGTATGATTTGCATAGCAATGAAAATATATACTACGCCTTTTAATAATACTGCCTGTCAGAGATCAAGAAGATCTTTTGTAACCTTCACTATCGTTCATGTAAGCATTAATAATATCATTCTGCATGTTAAATACTTTGTTATCAAGAGTGTGTGATATAATGTCATAAGCAGAGCCGTTGACGCCTGTGGGTTGTATTTGTTGCCCTCTAGTGTTCACAGTGAGGAACTACAACCCAAATAATACATACAGGAACATTTTATCACCCACTCTTATGTTCTTAAAAAGCATATGAACACAATGTTGAACCTTTTTAAATTGATTTTTATAAACGATAAAGTACTAAAATATTGAGCAGTTCATTGCAAAACAATGTCTCACAGTTACTAAAGCATGGAAAGTCAATAGTCACAAAACCCTGAGATTATGAGCCAGCATCAGTGAGGTAACAAAAACAAACATAACAAAACATAGTTAGGAAAGGAAAAGTACTTAATTCTTGCATGGAGGTGTGCAGATGCCTCCAAGATGAATTTAAGCTGCTGTAAATCATGAAAACAGACTTTTGTATCAAATAACTACCCAAAGGCAATCATATCAGAATGAGTCAGAGAGGTGATCATCATTTTCTTTAGCTTAGTTCACCATCTTGCACTTACATTTTCTTCTCTGTTATGTTGACTCTCGTGTGAACTTAATTGCAACAATAAAATGTTGATTGCGAGCAACAAGTTTATCTCTGGACAATCTACTTTTGTTGTAGATTTTTTTAAATGAATATAGAATCATGAAGAGTTCAGATGCATTTTTTAAAATTTGTTAAATTTTAGTAAAAAGGCGAGGTGCCTTTTTAAAAAATAGGAATTTACCTACTTTATAATAAATTACATTTTGTTTGAGGCAAGACCAGCAAAATCTTTAGTCCGTTCTCTTCCCAGTGTGAATGAAAACAAAAAGGCACAACTATCAGACTACCGCGTTTCCATTAGTACCTACTCAGCACGGGTCACTCGCCATTTCTTGCTGTTTCCATTAAAATCGAGTGCCACCTCAGTGTAGGTGGACTCGATATAGCAGCACAGGCAGCAGTCTGTTGACGTTTGATCACAGAATATTTTGTCTATAACAAACAAGGTTAGACTCACCTTCAGCTGTGTTTACAATCTGATCACCACCAACCGGCCAGAAAACGCTTTAAGTCACATGTTCGGATCGTGCATTCTGATTGGTTCTAAGGACACGGAGGTATTTACGGGGAATGGGAAATCGCGCTTGAAGGCTTTTGATATTGACTAGATATTGACTAGACTAGTCAGAGATGGGTATTTATGGCGATTGATTGGCGTTTAGTATGAGTACTGTTCGGGGGCTGGATGGAAAGTTGATGTTCCCTGGCCTACAGGGTTTAAGTCTAGAGATTTAAGCCAGTCTGAAATCTTCCGCTTCATGCCCCTGAACTACTTTGTAGTTTTGGCAGTGTGTTTAGAGTCATCATCTTGTTGCATGGGATAAGGATATCCCAGTCAGTTTGGTTGCATCTTTCTTTAAATTGACTAGTCTTATTAAAGTTGAAGACGTTCCTCTTCTCATCTGCAAGGAACTTAAACAAGTCCAGTCGCCTGTTTCAAACTCCAGAGACCACCATGACCAAGAACCTTCACAGATGCACTCCCAGAAGAAGTAAGCCCAAGTCATGACATTATCCTTACTATATTTCTCAGGTGAGCTTCTGTGTTTGGAATCATGAGCAGATCCTCTCTTTCTCCAAACTTTAGCCTTTCCATCACCTTGGTAAAGGACATTCCAAACGGTTGTAAAGGCTATGGCCAATGTTTGTGCAGTGGATCTGATTCGATTTTTCCGTCTCTCAGCTTCCCAGTTGCTTGTTTTTCACCCACAAACAGCTCTTTGGTTTTCTTTTTGCTTACTCCTCTATATTACTATAAATGCAGACTGCACAGGCAAAACCCAAATCTGAAACTGACTGTAGAAATCCAGCGCTAGTTGTTGTTTGACACACACAGGACACACCTGGGCAACAAAACACACCTGTCAGTCACGTGTTTCAGTACTTTTGCTCGCAAGAAAAATGAGTGTTTTCAGACAAAACGAGACATTTTCTGACCCGTGTATCAGATCCAGATGTGCATACCTGAAAATAAATGCTGATGTTGACCTTTTGTCTCATATTCATATTTCAATGTCAAACTCAAATGTTTTCAGTCTGCAGCAAAAATGAAATGGTCTGAAATCATTCTCTCCTCCTATGAGCCTTTGATCCAAACGCCACGACCAATGAAAGTTAAGAAAAGAAAAGAAAAAAATCAATCCATTGTAAGGGACAAAAGTTTATTGTAACCCTACAAAAGACACAGGGTGAGAAAAAATTACAAAACCAAAACAAATGAAAAAAAAAAGCTTCTTGTTCTCATACAAGTGTCAGAAGTATCCCTCATACACGGACCACAGTTTAATGATTCTGATTTTTAATATAACTTTTTTTTTGTAATGCTGTGTGTACATACAAAATATAGCAAACTAAATAAGGCAAATAAATAGAGGTACAATTTACAGGAAAAAAATGGAACATTCCTCATGTTTTCATCTTTTTTAATCTTATCTCACACATCAAGAACCGTGTACAAAATGCTTCTTTTTTTTTTTAAATTTCTCCAACCATCCATCTTTCTGGTGGAGGAAACTTTTTTTTTCAACCATAAAAATACTGACTCCTCACAATTATACAAGCTCAAAGAATGGGTGCAACTTTTCTCAGGCAGTACAGGCTGTGATGTAACAGGTGCATTTCAGTTTGCAAGCAGTTTTCTACGAAAGGAGAAACATCACACTTTGTGCACCCGTCTTTAGGCATGCAGCTCAACGGCATGTAATGACAGAAATGTGGTGGTGACAACCCCCCCTCCCCCCCTTTTTTTATTTTTCTTCCCCAGACTCATCAAAGCAGGATGGAGGTGAGGCTTTAAACCTCTCCTGCTCTGTACCACAGTCACTTCTTAAGTGTTCCCAGCGGCCCAGCCGGAGTCCTTGACCTCACTTGCCCCTTTTCATCTCTTTCCTCTACACACCAGGTTTAATTTATTCTCTTTTTTTTTTAACTGTTATTTTGCACCTCACTTTCGTTGCACCCTTCTAATTCCTAGAGGGATCTCAGCCCTCGCTGCAAATGAAAACGTCCCATCTTCAAGTGCATTGAAACACGCTACTTATTTCCACCTTTACACTCCAAAAATCAGCCAGTCAATGGCCAAGATCCAACCATGTAACACAAATAGGTTTTAATACTGACAATACCCCTCAGGAAATAGTCTGCACTACAACACGGGTTAAAGCTCTGAAAGAAGGGTTTAAAGAATCTGCTCTAACCCAAAACGGGCCATAGGTTAGGAAACAGAAGAACTCAAATATACACAAGATGCTGGTTTAAGGAGAGGCAATCATATGATTCCCCATTTTGTTTTAATTTAAAAAGTGTCTGAAAGTTTAAAGTGATTTTGGTTAACTGGTTAATCTCTACAGTTTGTGACACAATTTCAGTCTCACGTCATGTTTTTAACCTCACCGCAGCTTCTCTCTGCTTCAGAGGGGAAAAAATGAAAGGACAAAAACTGATGGCATGAAGCGTAACTGTGGAAGAACTGTGGATCAAAGGAAGTGAATGAGATTACCTGTGCACAGGTAACACATAACACCAAAGCCTTCTGAGGAAACGTATGACTGCACCTGCTGGAGTTATTTGGAAGGTAATGAAGAAATCTGGTTGTGAAGTGCAATATATTGGGCCACAGGATGGCGCCATTACATTACCAAATACTGTACACTTGCTTTGAAAACCACAAATACATACATGTGAAAACAGGATGAGAGGCACTTAAAGGTGAGCGTTTACACATGAAGGAACAGAAAAAGGGTGGACAGAAGGGCAAACTGGGGAGATCACTGTTAGAAATGCAAACATGGTGGGTCAAGACCTCTCTGATTCTGGGTCATGAGAATGTAAGTTCTGTACTCACTTTCCGCCCCATGATTAGAGGCCCCAATGTGGGAACACTTACTAGATGACAACTAAAGTGTGCCCAAGCAGAAAGCTCTGGGACCTCTCTAAAACAAAGCCAACAGAGTGCCTAAAAACTGCAGTTCCATTAATGGCCACTGGAAGCTGGCTCCAAAAGTGAGTCACCTGCATAGACTCCCATGTTAAAGTATCCAGCTTAAAGCAAAAATAAACATGTTAACAGTTTTGGTCTCTTTAGCCATTTTCTCATTTCATAACAGATTTTTTTTGTACAACTCCCCATTAAAACTTTACTCAAACTTAAAGTTATCATTACTATTAGGGGCGTGGCCTCTACTGATAGATGTCTGGTAGGCTTCACCTCAGCAAACTGGAGACATTGGTTGGTGTGCACTAACAGAATCTGTGCTCCAGTTTTGGTGGGTGAAACTGGTGTACTTTATTTGTATGTTAGCAAGCTGCATCCATACAGCAACACAGATACCCGCTAATTAAAGCTAATGTTAGCTGATAAATTAACACTCCAGCCATTCATTCTAATATGGTCACTTCTGGTCCAACACCCCCCCCCCCCCCAAAAAAAAAAACCAAAACAAAAAAAAAAAAAAAAAAAAAAAAAAAAAAGAGATC
>VOQJ01015233.1:0-11741 GCA_015052665.1 Apistogramma diplotaenia
TTAACCTGGCTGACTGTCTCACTCGCCGTCACTGCTCGATCAGCACAAACACACAGCGCTGACTCGTCTCCCTTCTCTGCTCGCCCACTCATCTCATAAACAACCACAGTGATGGAGGACGCATGAGCTTTGGGAAAGTTTCATTTTCATATTCCTATATAAATAAATAAAATAAAAGCCGTGGCAAAACACGCCGCTGAATGCTGCTGCACAAAACACACGCAAAAAAAAAGAGGAAATCCCCAGTAATAAAAAAAACGACAATTATCAACAATTACATTCGTCGTCAACTATTTTTATTGTCGATTATTGTTGACAAATCGTTGCAGCCCTACAGGAAACACACATCCATATAGGTGAGCTAGTGTCAGGATCTCTGCATTGTTCAGCCTTGCTCGCTGTTGAGTTGTACTTTGGCAATAAAGGGAGCCAACTTAAAATAAAATTTGCCTCATGTGCTTTTCCTGCTATCAGAATATCCACTATGGAAAAGGTCCATTTGCTACTTTCTTTTCCGTCCTCCCACTCAATCATACTCAGGCAGACTTCTGAACATCAAATGTTTTGAACACTGACATTTTCTTAGCAAATTTGAAAGTGTAAATATTAGATGATCACACATTAAACAGATGAGCTGCGAGGTTAAACTGTGGCCGTGTAGGAATCTGAGGTTTTTATTTTGTTTTTATGGTTTTAGTTGGTTTCCAGGATGCCTGCTTGTTTCACTGTAGGTTTTGGGCCTGTGGTCGTGCACAATCTGCATCATCCGGAAATTACACCAAATGTGTTCAGTGGGTTTTTCTCAAATTTGGCAGAACCATTCATTGGGGGTCAGAGAGGAAATGTTAAACTTGATGTCCTGATTGAATATCTGTGTTCCCCAGAAGGGTAAAATGAGCAAATTTTCACACATTTTGCTTAATTGCAGAAGAGCCCCCCCCCCCAAAGTTCCCATGATCATTGATAATAATCCTTGAACATAAGTGCTTCATTAAAAATATGAGAATTTCTGTTTGACTTTTAATAATGATCCAAGGCATCACAGGTGCCTTAGGTCTTGACCTGATTCTGTTTGTGTGTGAAAATCTGCTCAAGGAATGACCATTAAATATCTAGATTGGGACTAACGTGGTTTCATACTTTGCTGGAAAGTGTGATCTGTTCACATGGGTAGATTTTTCTCACGTAATAACAAGGATGTGATCTGATTTCAAAATTGCAGCCAACAAAAGGACTCCAGAGTTTGGTGTGCTGTACGTGTTCAGTGATTTTGAATCCTTAAAGCATATAAGTACTTTTGTTTTTGCTAAATATGTCAAATTTTAGGTGACAGTTCTCACTGCTTCACACAGTGTGCGCAACCTGTTACCACATCATACCTAATCTCCATTGTAGAGCTGGATCAGAAGTAACTTTGAGTTTTAAACTGAGATTCATGCAGGATGTTCATCAGTAATTATAATGGTATCACTTTCAGCCCTTAATTGGTGTTGATGTTTCTCGCTCTGTTATTGCTCCGGTCTATCTTTCAGGATGGCGGAGAGCACGGACGTCAAGCACCAGCAGCCATTGGCCTATGACACCACGTGCGTGGCTGCACGCACACGGCCGCTGATTAGCTGCCGACGGCGGCGACTCATTCAGCCCAACACTGTGCCCAACATTAACGGCAAGGTGAGCTTTTGTGCCTGTTTTAAGAGCTGCCCTTAGCCTCTGTTTGATGATTCATTGGTTTCTCTTTAGAGAAGCTGTGGAAAAAGGCTACATACTGAAGTCTTTGTGGAAACGATGTGAAGATGCTGAATGTATTGTACATTTTAAGAGCAATGAAAAGGCAATGAAAGGACTCATTGTTGGACATCTAGTGTGTTTTAGGCTTCACTCTTTGGCTGATTTGTGACATAATAACTGAGTAAACAAGAGTTGGGAAAGTAGGACATTTTCCTTCAGAGTGAAACAACAAAGGGGAGTAATTGCTCCATGTGACAACTCACGTCGTCAAGTTTTAGTTGAGGGAAAAATGGGAACATTTCTGATTGATCATGCTCCTGCCTACCCTGTAACTGAAAGACTGAGGGTGACTTTTAAGTCTATTATGTTGAAGCTTTTAAACTGAAAAGTGTTTCTACTACAAATGTATTAGAAAAATGGTCTTTTTTTTTCCTTTTTAAAAATAGTATTTTACCGGGAAACATTAAAATAAAACAACTAAAAAGCTCCTTTAACTCCAAACTTTTCAGTTCAGAAGAACAAACATCTTCATGACGTCTGCAGTTCTCTCTGGTGGATATATGGTTCTGGGCCAAATCCCGATTGGCTGGTTTTATATTCCTTATCACAGCTCCAAATTGATCAGCTTGTGGGCTTCTGCCTGTCCACTTAATATTTTTTTTAATACATTTTTTTGAAAGACTGGGGACATTTTTATTTATTCAAAGACCAGCACTGATCCCGGAGCAATTTGGTGACAGCCTGTGCAGGGATTGACTGATAGTGAACACTGATCTCATTCTCGTATGGGGCAAAGTTCAGCAGCTGTCAAGTATGTCCACATGCTGCATATATGCTTTCAGAAGTGTCTTCATCTGATTATCTGTAATGAGAAGAAGAGCTGATATGAGATCAGATGGAAGATATTTCCTGCAAGTATGAACACAGCTGTGCTCTGAAAGTTCAAGAAAAGTTCACTTTTAACCATCAATATATGCATTATTTTTTTCTAGTGGGATGACCACTCAACCTGTAACAGCATGGTTAATAAAGCACAATAGCTTAATGTGTTAAAAATGGCATGAGCCACACTTAAATAACAAAAATGAATAATGCGGAAATGAAAAAATCTAGATACAATACAAGGAGCTTAATGAGTACGTACAGTCTGTTCTGTTTATTTCTGCACATTTTGTATGTTTTAAAAACAGTGAAGTACCAAACAGAACTAATAATAGAGCAATTTTAAAAAATAAAGGAAAGACATAAAGCAGGGATGTGAACATGACGTCAGTGGCTCTGAAGAGCAGAACGTTTTGTGGCATGACTCACTTAAGTGTTGAACAGCCGTGTCTGTAAAACAGGTGAATTATTAATAATCACAGCTTGGCCATGAATGATTTGCAACCGCTCTCGCTTGTCCTCCTGGCAGGCCCAGAGGAGCAGCTGCATCCAGTGTAACTGCAGGGTTAACCCCAGCTGTGTGATGTGCGGTGGCTGGCCCACCCCCAGAGAGGACCCTCAGTACGAGCTGCCCACCCTGGAGCGCCTGTCAAGGCTGGATCTTGGCATCCATCCCATCCTCTCTTTCCCCGACGGTCAGTACCGGGCTCAAAGCAGTCCTCTAGTTTACGCAGTCATTTCCTTCTTTACATGGAGAGGGGAAGACAAACAAGGTGTGGCTATAGCCTCTGCAGGAAGTTCTGCTGGACACATTTAGTCATTTACACAGTTTTTCTCTGTACAATAGCTCGGCACAGAATTCAAATGAAGCCATCTTTGTAGTTAAAAAGGAATTTCTTGTTTTATTGCAAATCAGAATCTGGAAAGTTTGAACTAGCGTTCACAAATGAAGCAGGTTTGGCTGAAGCTCACTGAGTAGACTGTAAAACATGGCTTGGTGCCAGATTCAGCTCAATATGTGCTCTGATTTGGCCACACAGGGAGGCCGAATCCTTTGGACATGTCACTGTTTTACATTTTGTATTGAAAATAAATAGGTAACTGATAAACCATCCAATGACAGGAAATGTTTTTTATTTTTATTCCACATGAAAAACTGAATTAGATATCAGAATCTTGTGTGAATTAATAGCATCTGTTAAATTTTAGGACAGTCTGGCCTGTCGGTTGCTCGTATGTTATCCCTGTAATTTTACAGCTTCATTTCTTAAAGTCTAAGCATGGGATTTACGACAGCAGCATTTATTTGCGGTGGTTAGACATTATTTTTTAAAGCGATCTCATACTGTTTCATCATCAGTAGTTATTTAAATGTAAATATTTTTGCTGTGTGTGTTGTGCTTGCTGTGCTGAGAGAATTTCAGCTATTTTTTTCCTTTACTTCAGCTGTAGATACCAGAACAGATTGCTATAACCACAGTTTGCTAGCAGGGGCTGCCGTTAGCTCAATTACTAAAATAATGGTAAATGGACAAGCTCTTACATAGTGCTTTTCTACTCTTCTGAGCACTCAAAGCACTTATACATTCACCCCTTCACACCACATTCATTCAAGCACTTCCATGTTTAACTAAGCTAAGTGCTTATTATCTAACATTCACATGCATTCACACTCCAACGCTTGCGTCGGAGAGAAACTTGGGGTTCAGTAGCTTGCTGAAGGATACTTTGGCATATACCCCAGAGCAGCCAGGAATTGAACTGCCAACCTTCCGATTGCTAGGTAACCTGCTATACCTCCTGCGCTACAGCTGCCCCAATAATCTATGGTTGCAGCCCTAGAAACGACCACTATGACTTTTTTCTTTCTGAGACAATTGTGTATGGTTTTGAAGGGACACCAACTGAAGTTGCACTAGGCCCAGGCTGCACTTTGATGTAATATTAATTTGTGCTACAAGGTGCATTGAGTCACCTGAGCCTGAGTTTACCCAGGCATTGAAAACATGTCTTCATTATGATTACTTTGAAAGACATTTCAGCACATCCTGTGGTGGCAAGGATTGGAATTAAATTCTACGGAAGTACCCTTCATGACGATTTGAATACTTGAGCATTATTGCTGACGATTGTAAACAGCATGTAGGTCGAGTTGTACGCCTCAATGACCATGTTTAGGATAACCCCTCTGATACATCAAACTAGGAGTAGAATAAAATGCCTGAGTGTGTTAGATCAGGCTGAATCCTAAGCATCTTTGTCTCTCGGGGATCACTGCAGCACACTGATCTCATTCATTTGAAACTTTTTCCATATTTAACATGAACATCCACCATTGCAACAGAATATATTTGACAGAAAACAAGGAAAAGGATGATGTTCCCTTTAGGAATCCACTTTCTGAAATCTTCCTTCGTGGCGTGTTTCTGAGACTGCCATTGTCTTCCTCAGACGTTTGTATAGGTCTGCGTCTGCAGCAGGTGATGAAGAGCCAGTGGCAGACGAAGTCCCTGGAGAGGAGCAAACCACTGAAGAAGCTTTCCCTCAAACACAAGCTTTCCTCGTCCAAAGAGAAGCACAAGTTCACCAACTCACTTATGGCAGTCAGTAAGTACAAAAACTGTCTGAGCGTCAGATTCTGCTTCAAGCCAGCGAGCATGCACGGTAATGTCTGATATTACCACTTAAAATACTTTCACATTCAAAATAAATATAGGATATGAAGAAATGGAACAAACTGTACAAATGTACGATATTGTGAAATGAGATTTTTAAAGTCAGATTATTGGGACACAGTCTTGTATGGTGGTGTTGCAGGTCAGGTTTCTGTTTAATTCCAACTGTGTTTCACAGTCCACTTCGTCCCAGTAACTGTTGGATTTCCACTTTTCACTGGCCTGAGACGCTTTTCAGAAGGAAATCTGACTTCTGAGAAGCACAAGCAAATTTCAAATATGAGATGATGACCAGAGGGACTGTATTTCATAATCATGATAGTAAATGTTAGGAATTTGTGGCTTTGCAGACGCTGAAGAGGACCTATTGTGCTCATTTCCACTCCGTATTTTTAGATTCTTCTGAAACTGTTGCAAGATCCTGCTGAGAGTCCCTGACTAGAGTTGCTCTTTAGGATGCTGTATATTAATGCTACTGTCACTTAAAAGGGACTGTTCTGCTATTAAACATGGACTCTGCTGCAGTAGCTTTGTATAATTTCACAGTTGAGAATAATCCGTATGTCTGATTGTTTAAGCTCCTCCCTTTTAAGCCAGCCTTCTTCTCATTGGCTGCCCGTCGCAAACAAACTAGCAACTGAGATGGCCACATTAGGGCTGGCTGCTCTCACTGAGCCTCATTGTGTAGAAATGTTCTTACTTAATATTGCACACAAAAATACTGCACAGGTTTCAGATTTGTAGGCATGTGCTGTCTGTATCAGCTCATTTATGTTCATTAGAAACATGTTTGTGTTCCTTCTTGATTCATTTTTTCCTATTTATATTTCATCAAGTTTAAGTTCTTCAATAAAGATGATAATCAGCGTAAGCGTGTGTGTTTTCTAAGGCTGCTGGGCCTTCACCATTTACATGTACAAACAATGTGAGGATACTCATTTGTAAAGGTTAGAAATTATAAATGAATCTTAGGTGTGGAACAGAATTGGTTCCCCTTAAAAATGTCCTTATCTATGATATGACAGTAACCTGACATACTCCTGGTGTTGCAGGATTGGGCCACAGTAAGAACCGTGCTGAGAAGATGAGGACAGTGGATGGCAGCATGGGTAGTGGTGGTGGCGGTGGCACCGTGATGAACACAACCAGGCTTGAGGGCCAGGCCTTGTGTAAGACTGAGCGGCTGCAGGCCATCTCAACCCCGTTAGGGCCCTATGACAAGAACTACAGCCGCAAGAGATTGAGAGAGCACTCTCTGGACAGAGCGGACTGTGAGTTCACGTCTGGTGGAGGAAGCCTTTTATCTGAGCTCTGGGCATCATTTAAACCCACCTATCATTTTTTTTCCTTTCTATTTCTTCCAGCTTCCCCAAAAATTTTCCTGGACTCGAGCAGCCCCTGCACCACTCTAGCCAACATGCACTCGTCCCTCCACAGCCCCTTAACTCGCCAGCTGTCCACGTCTTCAGAGAACTCTGCACCGTTGTGCCCAAGCAGCCAGAGCATCCCGAGCACATCTGTAAGGACACACGCCTGCATCTGTTTTTTTTTTTTTGATGATTCAAATCATCAGCCAGGATTGATTTTACAGACCCTTTTAAAAAAGCCCCTGTATTCAAAAGTGAATACAGAACTATCTCAGCTCTTATCTGCAGAGTTCACAATTAATTACTTAGCTCCATTTATTTCTGTAGCTGCATGGAAATCTGATGGATTCACATGACATGAACTGATGATCGAGGCATCAAAAATATCAGTGTGTTCAGGGGAAAATGTTTGGCGTGGTGTGTACATTATTAGACATGTGTGGAAAAGCTTCCCTTTAGTGAGGAAGACCTCACACACACACACACACACTGTGTACGCAAATGAGCTGTGACCCTCATCAGTGGTCTGCACTTTTGCAGCATTAATTGTAAACAAAAGTAAGAAGAAGTTGCAGGCTGTGGGTGTGAGGAAGACTCTGGTTCAATAAACTCGGGCTGAGAATGAAACTGAGAACTCAAAGTGAAACTTCGTGTTTTTGCTTTTTTGTGGTTAGTGGAGCAGGAAACACAAACACTCAGCAGACTTGTAGCGTCACGTCAGCTGCTTGGAGGAGCCACTTCATAACTCGAGCTGTTGTTTCAGGTTGCAGCTTTTTATCCTGATCCTGCCATCGTTCCTGGCTTCTTGGACTTATTAGCACATCTCTACACCAAATATTTTACTCCTTGTGGAGTGAGTGATCTGAGCCATGCTGCAGCACATTAGTTACTAACCTCGTGTTGTGGCTGGGCCCATGTCATGTTATTAAGTTTGGTTGGTTTTCAGCATCTTTTTCTTACTATGTGAACTTTTATTATTTTATATACTTTTAATATTTTAACCCTTCTTGCATTTTCTCCCGTCTGTGCTGTTTGTAGCACAGCAGCTAACTTCCAAGTGTCGCTCATCTTCACTGATGTCCAAAGTTAAAGCAGTGCTGCAAGTTAAGAGTTTTAAAAAAATATGTCAGTTAAAACGGCATCTTAACGTCCCGTTAAGTTGTGAACCTCCTGCTTGGATGAGTTTCAGGGTTGAACTGGACCTTGCTTGTTTTGGGGACCTGAAGGAATGCTTGAACCTTGAAATGGTTAAATGTTGCAGACTTGAAGTGACTGTTGTTGTGATGTGGTGCTGTATAAATTTGTTTGAATTGAATTAGACTGATTGTGGGTTGCAGGTCGTCTTCAGCTCATCTATACAGTCCCTATGGCTTCAGTATATAATTAGCGCCAGCTCGTCTCTTATACACCAACCTGGACATTGGATTAACAAGCAAACCTGTCCAGTGTACACTAGCTCTGTAATTATCCAAATGGATAGCAACCACCTTTGTGAAGTGAGCTCATGATGACCTCAGATTTATCAACCAGCACAGGAAGTAGAAACGTTTATCTTATGTTTCTAACGTGACCAGATTAACAATGATACCTTTGAGTCTTGCTTCAGCGAATAAGAGCGTGTGAAAGTTTGACTATGTTAAGTGTGTCATGGGAAAGCTGATCTTGTCTTTCTTCTTAATGTTTTCACATTTCTGTGTAAAGTCTCCCTTGTTTAGACTTCTCCTTTGTTCTCTAGCAGCAGCCAATCAAGAGGAGGCGAGGTGAAAGCTCCTTCGACATCAACAACATAGTAATCCCCATGTCTGTGGCTGCCACCACCCGTGTGGAGAAGCTGCAGTACAAAGAGATTCTCACACCCAGGTAAATGAATGCCTTGTTCCACTCCACTGAACAGAGTTGCTGTCTTCAGGTTGTGGCTGTTGGTTTCCTGTACTCATTCGTTTTTGTTTTATCTGTAAAGTTGGCGATGTGTGGACATCTTCTCGCAGCCCATAACTGAAGAGGAAAACGAACGGGAGGTAAGTGAACACATCGCCTTGATTTCAGCTATTAAACTATTAAACTACATATTTGGATCCATGCAGTACTGCCACAGGCTGGTCAGATATCTGGCTCCTATACTTGTACCTTAGGAACAGGAGCAGAACAGTTTCATGAAGGCTTCAAAAACAAAACTTTTTCATCATTAAGTGTCACTAAAAGTTACACAAACATCTGAGCATTATTTTGCATTGTTTGAGCTGAGGAGTTTCCTGGCTTTCAGCTATGAACTGGTTTGTATTAATTTCGTAACTTGACTCGGCAGATGCTCAAAACGGTTCCCTCTCTGAATTAATCTCTATGAAAAATTGCTGAGCCCATTTCGGGGTCCTTATGGTGTGTTGTATCTCGGCAGGTGGAGGACCTGTCAGACGCAGCCTTCATCCAGCTCCATCAACCCTACGAGGACCAGGAGCGCACCCGCTGGACTTGGCGGGCCCTGGCTCCGGCCAAGAGGAGGGGCAGCAGGTGAAAAGAGCTTCACAGCAAAATGGCCTCATGTTTCTCCCACTGCAGATATTGACCATTTCTGTCTTCCTCAGGTCGTACAAGTCCATCGACGGGCGGACCACGCCACTGCTGTGTGGGACCAACCCTCCCACCCCTCAGCCCGCGTCCCCAGACCCAGGCCACTGCACGCTGCACGACTATAGCCACGTGCCGTCACCTATGAGCCCCGCCAGCCCCGACACTGCCTCCAACCCCCACACGCCCTGCTCGAGGGACTCCCACCGGCTCCTCTCCAGCGAGGACACACGGTGCTCCACGCCAGACTTCACCTTTGAAGAGCGGGTATGTGGCCCCATCTTTGAAGCGCTCTCAGGCTGACCCTGTATGACTTTTATTTAACACCCGCTGTGTGCCGTTTTCAGACGGTGGCACCTTGGGAACGCCGCTGTTTCCCCCTGCCTGAAGACCCAGCCCCGGAGCCAGAGGCCGAGAGCGACCCCCACATCAGGCCCAGAATGCGTACCATCTCAGGTTGCCGAGCAACAGGCTACGGACGCCTGGATTCGGATGACGCAGAGCCACTTCTCGATGATGACAGCAGCAGCGGACCCAAATACAAGTCCTCCACCCACCGATGAATGAGGGCCCCCTAAACCAACCCACCCACCACCCTCGTCTCTTTCTTACACACACACACACACACACACGCACACACAGCTCCTCTCTGGCATTAACAAGCAGAACCTCAGTGCAGAATAACATTAAATGGGTTCCTGTTGTTTGATATTCAAACATCAGTCTAATACTTTTCACAGTTTTTAGTGAACATTATGGAGATAGAAGCCTTTCCCGACACCCGTTTTTTGTCACACGAAAGAAAATAAAGATAAATGTTAAAAAAAAAAGTATAAAAACGCATTACAAAAATTTCTGTAGTAGGCTAAACAATGTACATGGGGGCTTAGTGGTGTTTCATACGTCGCGTGTACTTTTCGTAGCGCACTATGTAGCGGACTCCTCAAAAATATGGCCAAAGGGTTTCTTTCTTTCTTTTTTCTATTGACTAGTTTGCTTGTAATTCCCATGTACATTTTTAGTAGAGTGACAAATAACAAAACAAGGAAAAAAAAATCAGCCCTTCCTCTTCCACTCACCCAACCCGGACCCTCCTCATCCAAATAAACAGGTACATTTGAGATGTGGTTCCCTCATCCCCCTCTAGAGGTCGCCTGAAATCATCAGAGCACTTCTTCAAACTGCCAAGCCTGGTTTGCTTCGTTCGTTTTTGGGTTTTTTTTTCCATTCCTTGTGTTTTGTTTTTTCTCTCGCTCTGTTTGTCTGTTCAGACTGATCTCACCCTCTTTTTTTTTCCTCCCTCCATTTTTTCTTTTTGAGAGCTCCTGCAACTGCCACCTCATTCAGTTCAGTTTCAAAGAAGGCAGCACCAACGTGCCGTTTATTTTTATGGTTTGTTTTTTTTAATGCACTTACCCATCAAAGCGCCACTGCTGCATGCCAACAAACATGTTCGTGTCCAATCACGGTGGTTCAAAGGCTACCACTTAATTAAAAATAAAGTGAATCAGCTGATGTCACTCCTTAGAAAGTCAAATCGCAGCACGATAATCGGACGCCTGCTCCTTCCTCTTGTCACATTTCAGATGTAGCAGCTCTCAGCCAGAAGCCGCCCTGAGCTCAGGTTCTTCAAGGGAAAATCTTCTGCTGTCCCCCGATCAATCACACCTAGACTGGATTTTGTTTTCACCACATCTTTCATATAACCTCACACATGCTCTCCTCCTCATTCTCCTCTTTCCTCCACCTTAAAGTAACTAATTGCTATGCAAAAAAAAAATCTATGGTTGTTTTCATTTTACACCTTTTTATGCCGCAGCCATTCAGTCACTGTTATTTTCGGGGGTTTTTTTTTTGTTGTTTTGTAGTTAAGCGAGATGTCAGTGTACCTGTTTGATTGTTGCAGCAGTTATAACCTAATCAAAAAGCTCAATTGTTTTTCTTTTTTGTAAATAGTACCATTAAAACATTTATGTTTAATTTGGTGCCGTGGTCCTGCTCAAGTTATTTTAAATACACTGTGTGAGGTCATCACTTGCCTCACAGGGGTGACGTTGCATTCAGGGTGCAGAATGAATGGAGCCCAGAAATCTAAATTTCTTCTGTCAGTTTTCATCATCTTTTATCAAGAGAAACTCAAGACAGTAGACATGGGTGTTTTTACATGTTTTTATTGTATCGACTATGAGAGCAGCAGCTGCAACCACCTCAGCCTGCTACTGCTTCACCCGGATGTTTCTAGAAATGGGGGAAAGTGTCCTGTTTTAAATCCACTACCAGAAGCTGATCTATTGAAAAAATTACCTTCATTGTAATTTTCTCCTGAATGTGTTTATAGTCGTCGATGCTGCACTTGCAAAATTCAAATAACTGTTTAGAAACTGGTGCCAATTTTTATTTGAGCTGTTTAGTGGTCAGCAGGTTTGCAGGAAATCTGATAAGTTTGGGGGGGGGGGGGGTTGTTTGTATAGGCAAATTTTTTTTTCTCTGTTTAATTGAAGACCAAAAAATCCCCACACCT
>VOQJ01015233.1:15948-27498 GCA_015052665.1 Apistogramma diplotaenia
CAATTACTCCTCTGTCTTTAGTATGGCTCTCTCACCCCCCCCCCCCCCCCAAAGTCTGTTCTCACTGCTGTGGTTTTGAATGAATATGTGAGCTCAGCGAGTCTCGCAGAGTGACAGCAAGGCGACTGTAGCACTCTGCGTTCTGTCTGCGGCCTCGTTTACAACCCCCCACCCCGCGATCTCCTGCAGCGGCTCGTGGTGCAGCACATGTTGGGACTACACAAAGCAAAGACAGCAGTGAGGTCTGAAAGCATCTTTTTGATGAGAAATATTTGCTAACACCCCCCCCGCTCCCAAAAAAAACCATGTACTTGATCTTTCTGCTTTAGTACTATCTGACCCCCCAAACAGTCTGCATTAACCTCCATGTTCACGGTTCAGTGTGTTTTATCAAAAAATAAAAAAACAAAAAGAATGAAGGGACAAGATGACACTCAGTCACTGACGGAAACTAGTGTGATTTACAGGAGATCCTCAGAGGGAGGATTCACTCTGCTGGGGTGTTTCAACTCTTAAAGGGACACTTACAAAAGGTTCAAATTAAAGCAAGTAGCGATCAAAGACCACAGAGAGATATTAAATACATTAATCTGGTTTCTTTTCTGCACACCTCTAACAGTAACGCCTCAACAGGAGTTTAAAGGTTAGTGGAGGATAAACAGTGATGGGCAGCTAAAAAAAAAGTCCTGTGAAAGTTACAAGGAAGGCATCACAACTCCTCTACGTGATCGTGTGGTTGAGGTGAAAACCGGAGAGCGGGCGCGTTCACAAGCCTTGTTTGGCCAGGGAGGCAGAGACCTGGTCGGCCAGCGTGGAGAGCTGCGGAGAGTCGGCCATGTTGATGCTGCCGGAGGAGGACACGGTGCTCAGCTGGTGGGGGGAGTCTTCCAAAGAGATGATCTCAGCTCCATGGTCGGTGCGGGCCTTGGCCGTCTCACGGAAGCTCAGCTTGTGGCTTTCAATCTGTGGTGAGGTCAGAGGTAAAGGTCAGAGGTGAGACTGCATCTACATTACAGAACCTGCAGCACTATGATTCAGTTTCAACCCTCAGCTGTCTGTTTGGCACAAACCTACAGAGGCCCATGAGGGGCCAAAGTGGGCAAAACATCTCATAACAGCTGCAAAACGAAACCCGTTTATGTTTGAGGTGGGGCCATTTTTCTTCATTGTGGTTATTCACAGACATTCATTCGTTTTGTCAGATTTCTGAGCTTTCCCGCCATAAAGCCTGTGTCACACTGAGTTTATGGATGACATCCTCATCCTCATCAGCACCTTCATCACCTTCACTCGCTGTGGAATCTTCCTCATGCCCCCCCCCCAAGCTGTGCATTTATAACCGGGTTAGAGTCTGAATATCAGAGCCACTGATTATCCAAAAACAAATCAGTTTATTCTGCAAATGCTTTATAATAAAAGCTTTTCACAGAGTTGTTCCTGCTCACTGAAACAGAAGGAAAGGCTGGACATGTTCAGTGGCTGAAGTTAGACTGAATATCTGATCATAAATAAGTGTAAGAAAGCTGCAGCATCCTCATATTGTGTCTAATATTGCATTATTTTGCAGGTCAACTGATAAACCCTGGGCTGTGACCTCTGAGCCTGACTGATGATGTTGGAATCAGATCCTTAAACATTTTTCATGCAGCCTTATTTCCTTTAAAAAAAATCCCTTCAGTTGCTTTTCAGGGACCATCATCATCCTCAGCGCTCACTGGCTTTGATGTGTCTGAGAGTCTGAAATGAAGCAATGGTGACAGCAGGTTGTTGGTACTTACAGGAATCCTCAATCTTTATGAGGGGGTTCATCAGGATGGGTGTGATGGGTGCTGAAGGGACAGTCGGAGGTGATTGAGGGGGGGTGACAGAGGGGGAGAGGACTGAGGGGCTGTCTGAGGCGTTCCCCTCTCCTTCTTTCCCCTTCTCCCTCTACAGAGAGCCCCAGCAAGGAAATGAAACACAATGCAACAAAAATACACAAGATGCTTTCAACAGAAATGTGAAAAAAGCAAAACAATTCAAACATACAGCAACATATGAGAGCCACAAGGACCCAAGGGATTATAAAACTAAAATTAGGATTTAAAGAGGGAAGTTTTACAAGAATAAAATCCATAAGTTAAATCTAAAATGTGTTCCTCTGGTCCTCAGTGGCTCTAATATGCTGTCACAGAAATGAATGAACAAAAACAATAATTTCAAATGAAGTGAAAATCAGCAGGATGAAATGATGGAAGCTCAAACAAAGAAGGAGAAGCAGAAATGCTAAAAGAAGTGAAGCTGTAAAACTGCAGCATTTGTGTTCTCGTGGTTGAGCTGATAGTGATGTTTCAGCCATGGAGAAGAAGAAACAAATGTAATATTTTTGATACTTGAGGTCTCAATTTTTAGTTGCTAATTTTACGTCTTATTTATTACATTTTCAGATCAGTTTCACTCAAGGACACAATTCAGTGTTTTCCATAATGACTTGAACAGTAGTAAAAACAAACTGAACTGAATTAATAAAGACCTCAGTGCGAGAGCAAGAAGCTTCTCTCAGCTTTCAAAAGTTTTTTTTTTATAATTTCAGTTTGTTTGTTTTTTAATGAGCACTCCTGGCTCAGCTTTGGCTCCACCCAGATCCATGAGGAGGTGCCACAGTGCTCATTTTTAAGGTTTTATTTTACCTTTCTCTGCCCGCCCCCAGGAACGTGGCCAATGTTGTCCAGAGAGCCGACTTTGGACTGGACTTTAAACTCCAGCTTCTCGTTTTTTATCTCAATATTTCCACCACCTAATAAAGATCAGAGCAAAGTACCATTAGTACAGAAGCGAAATGAGTACCCAGTGTAGTACAAGAATGTTAAAATGTTCCAAAGTGAGATGTTTATCCAGTAAAAACTGAGTCTTCAGATTAAATTTAAGACTTTGTGTGAAACATGAAATATTTTTACTGAAATAAACAGCTGTGTCTCAAATACGCTTCAGCGAGCAGTGATATTCTCAGGCAGCGACCTGCTGACTGCTCCAAACACCAATCAGCTGTTTGGCTCTGCAAGCCACTCTGCAAGCCACCTCCACCCCAGCTTCTTTGGTTCATGCTTTTCACCTAATTATTGTCACGGCTGCTGTTACTGCAGCTTGGCTCTACAGGAAGGAAAAGACCCAGGAAAGAGGCCTGATCCCATTTTCACCACAGAGCTTCTGGAAAAAAGGCTTTTAAGGTCCTGCTGACCCCCTCCCTGAGTGTAAGCTGATTAAAGCTGATTTGAAGGCTTTGTTTCTCTTTCTAGTGAAAACAAAGCTTTTCCATAAAGAGGCTGCATCTCTGGAAGAACCATCAACAACAACCAACAGCAATGAAGCACCACAGACAGCAGTTAAACTTTCAAATGTTTAATCAGAAATTAATTCTGTATATTTATTAGATACAGCTGTGCATTTTAATACCTGTGAGGTAGCCAGTAAGTTAGACTTTGAACCACGAGTACGTCGTCTTATATTCTTGTGCTACATAAAATTCAGCATATCACAAAATAGAGATAATATTTTACCGGGCTTGTGATGAATGTTGGCCTTTGATCCACATTTAGAAGTAACATTGCTCAGATCGATCTTTTTGTGCACTATTTGGACCTGAGTGAGAAAAAACAAAGAAGCACAAAGACAGTTCGTAGAGTCAGAAGCTGTGGCGTCGCCCTGCATGCAGCCTCAGAGGAAATGAGCCTGTTAGTCTTCTAAACCACTCCAGAAAGCAGGTTTAACAAACTCTGAGTCTTATTTAAACTCCAAGTGTTTGGTTGCAGGACAGTGCTGTGTGGGCAGCTGTAACAGAGACGCTCAGACCTCCTCCAGCTTTCCCAGGTGGAGGAGAACCCACCCAGAAGGCGCCCTCTGTGCATGCTAATCCAGTTAACCTCCCTCCTTTCAATGTGGAGGAGCCATGGCTCCACTCTGAGCCCCTTCCCCTAAATGCTCCTCTATCTCCAAGGTCACATCTTCAGATACCTTTCACTATCTGAAGATGTGACCTTGGTCTTAAATGTTGTATTTGTGCAACAAAAACATTAAATGATCAATCTTTTTTTACCTGAAGCCAACAGGCTTTCACTCACTTACTCCGTATTCACTAAAGCTGCTTTCTAGAAAGACTTCTGGAGTAAACACACATTAATAACACAAACTAACAGACTGGATTCAATGTTTTTATCAACCATCTGAGCACTGAAGCCTTACCCCAATGCAGAGAAAGGAGTGAACATCGTCTCTAACAGATAAAAGCCAGATTTCACCATTCATGCATCACAGTACATGGCTGGAAGATGTCATCTTGGCATTTATCTGTGAACACAGAGCACTCAGTCTCTCTGTAAGCTGAGGTCACCTCAGCGTGGACAACAACAGGCACAGTTTGTTGGAGAAGCCAAGGACAGAGGCTCTTTGTTACCTCGCTGAGACTCATTATCAGGACATTGAGGACACGATTAGTTCATTGCACATCAAGGCCATTAGGGTTTTTTTTAATAAAAACGTCCACAAACAGGATTCATGCATGTCAGTTTGGGGGCAAAGATTCAACAGGGGCTTGCATGAGACCATGAGCATCGCATAACACCGCAGACCCCCCCCTAAACTAACAACAACTCAGAGCATCTAAACCAGTAAAATAAAGGTGTTGGTGGTGCTTTAGTGCTGTTCCAGTATGAAATGCTCATAAGTTTAATGGTAACACTGTTAACAGGGGGAGCTAATGGGTCAGAGTTTAGGGAGTTTTGGGAATATAGAGGTCAGAAGGGCAGGACACAGACAGGAGGATTGGTGCTCCTTTCTGAGGATGCATCAGTGGAAGCAGTTTGTGGCAGCAGCTGCACACCTCTACTCACATTGCCACCACCGGGTACATGTTTTATATTATCTTTGGAGCCACAGCGGGACTGTACACTGCTTAAGTCCAACTTCTTATCAAGAATTTGCACCTGGAAATTGAAATGTGGGGAAAAACAAATAAAGAAACAGGATTATCTCATAGAAAGCAATGAGCTGCGAATGAGGACCTTCACTGAAGAGAGAATGACCTGGTGGAGGGACACATTTGAGGCTCAGGGCAGTGAGAGCTGACCGCAGCTGATTATAAAGGACGGAAATCCTCTGTGTGACGATCTGAAGTGCAGAGAGACCCTGATGATGATGAGAGACCTCAACATCACCAGGGTCATGTTCTGAAGTCATTATAATCAGAGGGGAAAACTCTGAGGGGGAAAGCATCGACCCTCTGAGGTGTGACAATCTTAGGTGACGACACTAACCAGAACATTGTGAAACCACTCCAAAGACCAAACATCAAAACCTGTGTTGCCTTTCTACAAAGTAGGGTTAAGCATCCATGAGCACTTTGGTCATTGTGATGTTCTCATGTGAATGTGAATTTTTCTGCAATCTCTGCCATGAAGAATTAAAGCAGCTCTGACCTGGGTCTACCAAGGTGTGCCTAACAACTGCACATTTCTAAAGTCCAACTTTGTACCATATTTTCTGGACTATAAGACGCACTTTTTTTCATAGTTTGGTGGGCGGTGCGTCTAATACTCCGAAGCGACGTATATATGAAATTATTAAAACTGTGTTGAGTCATTATTTTGATGGCGGCCTTACTCATTTGTTACGGTAGCTGGAGAATTCTGGTCGTCACTACAGTACGTCAAATTGTGACATCATTACGTTCTTGTGACTGTGTCTTCTTCGCCCGCAAAGTTCATATGGGGAGATGTGCTTTATGAAGCCTTTATGTTCAATAAATATGCCTGAAGGCTAAAGAGAAGTGGAGTTACGTCTCACTTATCCTCCGGACGCAAGAGGAAAGAGAAGGCTGCACGACCCAGCTCACGTGTTCGTTATTTTCATACTGACAACCGAAACCATCCTGTCGGGATTCAGAAAGGCCGGAATAATTAGAACTAAGGTGTGTTTACTAATAATGCAACGGGCTGTTTAAATATCTGCTGTGAAATTCTAATTAAAGACACTTCCTTGAAGTTAAAGTTTCCCTCACCTTGCCTCCACCAGGTGTGTGCTTTAAGTTGTCTTTAGAACCGCAGCGGGATTGGACATTGGTTAAGTCCAACTTCTTCTCGAGGATTTTAACCTGCAACAAGAAACAAAAGTAAACTCTTGAAGGAACACAGCGAGAAGAATTAGGGGGGAGGCAGAGGGAGGGAGTGAGGGATTAAAGCTGCCAGCTGTAAGAGCACAGTTAACTGAAACCAAGTATAAAAAAAGTATTTTTAGTTACAGAAATATAAACAACATAGAATACTGCACTCTCAAAATAACTTAAAAAAAAAACAAATTCCAAAAACAATATAAATGTTTTTTGGGGGTTTTATCCTGTATTCCACAGCACAAATAACCAATATAATGTTACAGATGCCAGTTTTAGCACATTAAAATAAATCTTTAGATCTCAGTGAAAACAACATAAAAACTTCAGACTGTATATACAGTAAATGACAGGCGTAGTTTCCAGCAGAGGTTGACTCCTCTGTTTATTTACACTCACCAGCCACTTTGTTGGGCACACCTGTTCTTCTGCTTGTTAACTAATGAGCCAATCACACAGCAGGCATGCAGATGGAGAGTCTTCATGTACAGAGGTGAGTGGCGCTATAAAAGTTGTGCCTTTGGAACCATTCTGGCTGCAGTGGTATGACAGAACTCTGAAGTTAAGCTGTTTTCAGATGAGTTGCCATCTTCCAAGCAAACTATGGGTGACCACCATGGGTGTAGGAACTGGCGGGGGGACATGCCCCCCAATATTGGAGACAGGTGCATTTGTCCCACCCAAAAATTATACTGCAGAGGAGAAAAATACTTGATTTTGAAATCAGCTCGCGTGCTCTTATTTTGAAGACATAACATAACGTCATGTCACTGCGCCCCCTCTGAACGGCAGGAGTCAGAAACTCTTTAGAATGAGCTAAAATGGTCTGTTGGGAATGTTGTCATGAATATGGCTTGTTTATAACGTTTTGTGGTCAGTTTACTTATATAGAAATCAAATCTTTTTGGTTCAGTCATCTTAATCCTGGGATGGTTCCTCGTCCAATATTTAACTGCTAGCTTTGTCTAGAAGTTAGCTACACTAGCCAAAATGTTATCTTATTTCAGCTCAATGCTGCCACCACAAAAAAGGCTGAAACAGCAGCAGGACTTACTTTGTTTTGTTTTGTTTTTTTAAAAAGCGTAATGTCAGTGTGAATAACAGTCACACAACACAAGGGCAACACCTGATCATATTTTATCAACATGTATGGCAGTATATTAGATATGTATAATAATATCCTATCAGGAGAATGGTAGTACACAGAGTAATGACTCCGTTGAAGCAATAAACAGCGGAGAGGCTGAAGAAGCTCAAACGAGATCTTAAATTAGTTTAGTGAAATATGTATTAGCCTATTATTTTTGAAATATAAAACTGAACAATTTTATCATGAGAAGAACTGGTTCAGGTAAGAGATAGGAGACCCAGGTGGAGCTTCAGGGTGAGGTCAGGTTTAAAAACCATATTAGTTATGACAGATCCAGAAAGAACAGGTAAGGACTGATGTCAGGGTTTTATTTCCCCCCAAGATAAATTTTCTATATTAAATTCATTATTTCTGCATTACTTATAAGAGTAAGGGTTATGTTTAGGCTGCAGGTGCAGTACAACTCCCACAAGAGTTCTACACATTTTTATCCATCCGAGTCCATTTTTAGATCAGATTACAGGAGAGCACTTTGCTTTAACCAAAAGTTAGTTTGATGATCATAACTGCAGAGATACTCAAGAGTCTGGAGTTGAGTTCATCCCTCAGTTACTCACATTGCCGCCACCGGGTACATGTTTGATATTGTCTTTGGAGCCACACTTAGACTGCACATTACTAAAGTCCAACTTCTGGTCAAGAATTTGTACCTGGAAAAGTAAAAATGTCAGCTTTTAGATTTAGAGTTCAGACGATGGTTCGAGCTGAGTTCAGGAAGTGGGAAAAAAGCTCATGCAGGATTGAAACTGCATGCAGGGAAGAGTCGATCATTCAGACTGTGTACAGCTCTTCACTGCTTCTCTGTTCCTTCACCAGCCTAGCACTGACCAGCACCAAAGATGGGACAAAATACAGACTTTAAGCTCTTCCTCTGATCTGCCACCCACCTATCCAAACAAAGACTTTCTCCTCTCTAGTTTATATTCTTTACTTTGTTCCATAAATATCACAACACACAATCCCTTCAGTAAAACATCTGACACGCGACTGCACCCTGAGTAAAATTAGACCAAAGACCTGCAAGACGTAATGCTAAAATAAACCGCTGCTGCTGCACATACACACACACACTGCAGCAGAGTGGAAACACTGAGCTCTAGACGGGACTTTTACTCCACAGTCATTTCTGAAGGTACATCAGATTCCACAGAGACTCCTGCTGACCTCCTCCATCAGCCTGTCCATCACTACTGAAAACAAGAAGGGGCTCAGAGCAGGGCCCTCATGTAACCCCACTTTCTCCTTGAACCCATCTGTCACTCCTGTCACTCCTACTGCTCACCTCACCACTGTCCTCCTCATACATGTCCTGCTCCACCTTCACATACCTCTCTGCCTGACTTCCTCATGCAGTGCCACAGTTCGTCTCTCAGAGACACAGTGAAGCTCCTTCTGACCTTCTCTAACTTCTCCATCAACACTCTCAAAGCAAACATCCCAGATATCCATGATGTTGCTCATCAGCTTCATCCCTCTGTAGTTCCTACAGCTCTGCACATCAGCCTGAAAATCAACACCAGCATATTTCTTCTTCATTCCTCAGGCATCCTCTCACTCTCCTCGATAGTGTTAAACAGTCTGGTTACAAAGCTCTCTGCCCTCTCTGTTACACATCTCCATACCTGCACAGGTATGTCATCTGGAGCAGCTGCCTTTCTACACTTTATCATGTTCACAGCTGCCTTGGCAAATAATAAAACTACCAGTGGAGCTAATATAAAACTAAAGGAGCCAATCCATTCTGAAAAATACCGTACAAGATTATAATAACAAGGATCACAGATTGTTTACTGATGCACTCATGCAAAGGGGAGAGAGTGAGAGAAAGGACGAGCAAAGGGTCAGGGCTTTAAGCCATCATACACAGGAATACCACCCCTTTATCTTTGACAGATATACTCAAGTGTACTATTAATTATGGGACTGAGCTACTCTGATGATCGGACACTGAGTATGTAAAAATATAAAAATGAAGCCATACAAAAGTTTTCTCCAGTGAAATCTCATAAAATAGATCAAACATACAGAATTCCTCCACATCCTCAACTTTAAACCAGTGCAGTTACTGGAGCGATGACGCATCCCACAAGACACTGAATCTGCATAAAATTCAAGTGCAGTTTTTCAGAGCTGCAGATTTCATGTACAGGGATGAGACTTGTATTCAGAAAGTCAAACCACTCATATGCATGTTGAGGAGGTATTACTCGGAAAATATTCAGAGCATGAAGGTAATATTTTGCATGGCTTCATTAATTAAATTACTGTGCAGCAGTATCAGATGAATCTGAGGGTGTGTGGTACAAACCTTTGACCACTTTTCTGTATGGAATGACCCTCAAAGCTTCTGCAACAGTAAATCTAGCCACTCTCTGTCTGTTAGTCAGACCACAACACCACAATTTAGTGATTAAAAGAGAACAATTACACTAAAATCAAAACCTATAATGTTAAAAACAGCCTTCCAGTATCCTTGCCCACCAAGAGGTCACTTCCTTTAAAGACCATGAAGCCCTGTGGAAGCAGACAGAAATATACTATTGTCGGGTTACCTTCCCACCCCCAGGCTGGTGTTTGATGTTTTCCGTGGAGCCGATCTTGGACCTGACATTCTTCAGGTCTGGCAGCGGCGCTGCGGCAGCCAGAGGAGCCGGCGGGCGGCCCTTCAGCGAGCCCGGGGATTTTGGTGTGGAGCGCACTACAGCAACCTTCTTCACTTTGTTGGCCTCAGCCCCAGACATTGCAGAATTTGATTGGCTAGCAGGAGATTTGGGCGTGCCGGGGCTGCTCTGTCCACTCTTGGCATCTAAAACAACCAGAGAACTTACGGGTTAGGAGGTTTAAGCATGGTGAGTCATGGATGTAGACATGAAAATAATAAAAACAAAGGCACACTAGCAGCTCTACTGGCTAAAAGCAAACCAAGTTTGATCCAGAAAAACTGGATCAAAGAGATTTCTAACAATTTTATTTTTTACTTTTACCTTTTTCATTTTTTGGAGTGGGGGGTTTCTTGGCACTAGCTGTAGCACAAAAAATAAGCAACACTTAACTATTACTTCTAAAATATAGGAGCCTGTGGGGACTATATTAAAACAATCATTTAAACTTAAAAATGTAATTCTACTATGGCATTACAGTCCTTTGATTCTTGATTGGATCTGGGCTGTTTCTCAGCCATAAATATCCAGCATGTCCCATTAAACTGCATAAGTAAGAAGGATCAACACTGCAAATACTGACTCTCTCCCAGAAAAACTGAAAAAATTAAAAACAACACTGAAACAAAAAATTGGTGTCTGCAAACCAGCTCAAACTAACTCAGCAAAAAAGAACAACTAAATACTGCATTTGCATTTACAGTCAAAACCTTTGCTATAAAAAAGCATGTTTTAGGTTTAAATGATGTTGTTGATATGGACCTCTTTAGGCTCCCGTACTGAAATCAGTAAAATGAAAATGGGAGGAGTCCTCCTCATACCTGGTGCAGTTCTGGCAGGTGTTTTGGCCCCTGGAGTTTGAGACTTTGCAGTGCTCTGAAAATCATCAACAGCAGCTTAGATTCCAGCAGAGAGAAACTTGGTTTCTTTGACCACAGTAACACTGCAAACTAATCAGTCAGGAACTGATGGGGTTATACTCAGTATCATGTTTGGTGATAACAGAAGAAGGAATCAGGTTAGGGTGGATTCCAGTCCAGGTTTTTCTTTAAGCCTTTCAAACAACATTCAGTGAGCAAGGGTGAAAAAAGCTGGGCATCTGTCAGTCGGCTCACGTCTCAGCCCTGTACTTACTCCAGGCTGCCTGGGCTCTGAGCTGCTGACTTTAACAGGGATGGAACTGTGGCCATTTCGGGAGGATGTGGGTGATTTGTTGCCCTTGGTGGTCATGGATGTTCTTTTAGGGGAAGAGGTTGGTGTGGTGGCAGTTTGAGTCTTTGCAATGAAGAGGAAGAAATGGATGAAAAACAAAAGATCTGATGACAATAACCACAACACAAAAGAATGATTAAACAAATGAAAGATGAGAGAAATTAAAGATTTTTATGATGTTCTGGTTTATTCGAACTTGGGTCTTTAATCATTTGGTCACATATGCAGGGGTCCTCAATCCCAGTCCTCGAGGGCCGGTGTCCTGCAGGTTTTGAATGCAACCCTGCTTCAATACACCTGAGTCAATTAGCAGGACTCTGGAGAACTTAACTGCATACTGAGGAGGTGATTCAGCCATTTGATTAAAGGTTGCATCCAAAACCTGCAGG
>VOQJ01015242.1:6355-19432 GCA_015052665.1 Apistogramma diplotaenia
GGGGGGGGGGGGGGGGGGTGGAGGGGCCAGACAGGCCCAAGGGGCAAAGGCTGGTCCCCTGATGGGTGTCTTTCAGTGTACCCAGGCTGGGTGGGAATAAGATCTGACGGGTGTGAAATGGACCCCTCTCTCTGTGACCCAGGCCTCTAATGGGTCCAGCCAGCTAACACAGTTGCATTGTCCTTCAGATTCTCAAAGAGCCTCTATATCAAAAGTGTCATAATGACTGAGCGGGGAATGTATGAATGCCTCAGGAAGCCTTGTGGTATTGTTGATGGCATTCAGTTAATGTCCCCGATCTGCAGTGATGTAAAGGGCATCAGAGATTTTAACTGGGCCTCTTGGTCTATATCTTATACCACTTGTCAAAAGCCATTGTAGTGGGGAAAATAGCATACCAACTATTTTGTGTCTTTATCAGCTTTTTAGGCACGCTAGCATAAGTCCCTCCCCTCCACCCAGCAAGTTACATGTCCTCAAAATACTGACTGAGCCCATTTATGTGCTTAACCAAGTCTTGGTCGAGATGATGACATCCATTTTGTTTGCTGGGAGAGAACAGATGGGCAGCATTGGCAGATAAATGTCACACTAAATGCAGATATAGCACCTTGTTGTTTTTGTGCTTATGGCTGTTCTGACCGTTCTTGCTCGTCCCCTCTGCTTTAAAAGAACACGCATCTCATTGGTGGACGATGACGGCAATGTTTCTGATGGGTTTTATTTTTTTATTAGATTTTTATTTTTTCCATTCCAGGAAGCAGAGAGATCTGCACATGAATGTACGTGGATTGCAGTCATATATTTAGAGGACTTTGATCAATCTGCCTCTCATGCTGTTTCCTCTCAGTCCAGATCTCTCAGCTTGCATAACATTCTGCTTTGCCACTGGTTATGAGAGCTGAGCACCACAACTGGTGGAGAGAGCAGGAAAAAATATGGAGTGAACTAAGGTGAATAAGTGTTATTTCTATAGGGGAAAGAAGAGTTTGATGAGACTATTAAACTTTGGCTAAAATGAAACGACTTTTTATTGGCAGTGATAAAACTATGAGGCTTCAGTGGGACGTGCCAGAAAAAATAGAACTTCTGCCTAAAGGTGTGTTTGGCAGGTCCGTTAGCATAGCATCAATAACAAGGACACCGCTGTTGTTCACTTGGGTAAACCTAAATGCTCCAGCTTGGCCACACTGTTGATCACTTTGTCAGGCTTCTTATATCATGCATAACATTGGATTCTGTTTAAGAATTTAGCTTGCTAAGCGCATGTACTATACATACTGTACCTTTTTATCCAGCAAGGGTCTTTGAAGCTGCTAAAGACTGTCTATTGCGCATTCAGTTCAACAATGGTAACAATCTGCTGAATATATCCTGAAGGAGAACTTGAAAATGTGACTAAAGCTCTGATCAGAGCTTAATAATGCAAGTAATGACAGTGTGAGCGCAGGGAGGTGTGGGCGCTAATACTGGTGCTGCTGCGGAGCATGAAAGGAGAAGGGAGAAAATTTAAACTTAGACTTTGTTGTTTGTTTTTTTCAGAAGGCCAAAGGTGGATTTTTCATATTTATGATGTTTTAAAAAAGAAAGCAAGCAAAGAGCAGAGAGAATGAATTCACATAGCAAATGGCTTTGCCACGTTGCTCCAGCTGACTCATCTGCTTTCCCTGTTCTTCTTCGTGCTGCCCTGAAGCCGTTGGTGAAGAGCTCTGAGAATCCATCATTTGTTTATCAATTCAATTCAATTTTTATTTATACAGCACCAAATCACAACAAACAGTCGCCTCAAGGCGCTTTTTTATTGTGAGGTAACCAACAATCAAAACGACCCCCTTTGAGCAAGCACTTGGTGACAGTGGGAAGGAAAAACTCCCTTTTTAAGAGGAAGAAACCTGCAGCAGAACCAGGCTCAGGGAGGGGCGGTCATCTGCTGTGACCGGTTGGTAACTGGTTAACTGCCATATCCATGTCTTTGGAAAATACATTACAATCTATGTGGGTTGTACTGTGTTACAAGAAAGCTGACGTTCCCTGTGTAACCTGAAACCGCTGACAGATCATTCACAGGTGTTTTGCTTACATTTTCTTTTAGTTTTAACTGCAGGAATTTATATACCGTGGTCATGGCAATATGTGATTCTGTGAAAACTGTGTGTCTTCCGTAAGCATTTCTTTCATTTCGCTGTGTATTAAAAGCATTTTCTGTTCTTCAGATCCACAATGCTGAGAAGAGGATGAATCCTCCAGGTCATCGGAGACATCCAAGTGTCATTGCTGCTGTCCCCCTGCGACAGTCCTCAGGTCCCACTGGGGCACCATCTGCTTCCCCTCATCCCCCCCTTTGTTCGTGTCCTGATCCTTCCCCCCGCCCCTGCCCCCAGTAGTGACCATCCCAGAGGAGAGGAAAGGCGACCCAGCCTCTGTAAATATGCCTGGATGGAGGTCTCAGTGGCGTCTCATTCTGCTGAACTCCCTGACCTGTGGCCTGGAGATCTGTGTGGCAGCTGGGATCACATACGTTCCCCCGCTGCTGCTGGAGGCTGGAGTAGAGGAGCAGTATATGACCATGGTGCTAGGTAAGAGCTAGGTACATGCTCACAAAGGGGGATCGAATTACTGTGCCTTTTTGATACCTCATAGTAGTGTGGGTGTTTGTATGCACTTAAACCTGTTTTTTTTTTAAACATATTTTCATACTTCCTCATCATTTCTACATCTCCCTCTCTCTCTGTCAAGATATTTGTCAAACATGGCAGTTCCACCTGTGGCTTTCACACATATGGTCACTGAACATGCCACAGAGGAGAATGTTTTTAATAATATTCAATAGAGATTTATGGTTCTGAAGAGGTGGGAATCAGAGTAACTACAATAGCAATGTTTTCCACTGATTTAGATTCTGTGTGTGGTGGGTGGTGTGCATATATATGTGTGTGTGAACCACATAAGAAGGCACAGACACATCAGTTTCTAAATTTCATCTCAGGCAACAAAAATGTCAAGTGTCTTTTGACAATAATAAAACTCATCTATTTCACCAGCTGCCTTTGCAGTGAGCCGGGCATAGCTGGATGGCAAGGACTAAATAAGAGTGATAAGTTGGCTTGGTTTATGAAATATGTGACCTCGTCCAGTGACAGCTTGTAATTTGTGTGTTCCTATGGGGTGGGGGGGGGGTTATCACGGGAGTGTATGCCTTGGGGCTGTTAACTTTCCATTTAGGTCATAAAAACATAATTGAGGTCTTTATGGAAATGGGTGGCCAAATCACCTGTTTTGTCAGTGTGGCCATCAGGCCCTATTTGAAAGGCAGTAGGAAATAGAAGTGCCCGAGGAAGAGCTGCTTTCTCACAACTGATAGACTCAGTGCTTTTTCCTTCAGCTTTTGGAGCCACTAAAATGCCACCACATTAATTCTACTTTGTCTGATGCATAAAGTAGGGATGGAAACTGGGGGAAGATGAGATGAAGTGGCATCTCTGCAAACCTACACTTCATTCAGCTCTAATTCAATAATGTCTTTGCAATTTCCCTCATTTCACAGTGGTAATAGTGATTATGATGATGGCTGTAGTCGCTCTTCACACAAATATTCAAACACATTCTTCAGAGGTGTGTTGAGGATACGTCGAGATGCTGTTATGAAACTATTTTAATTGCATTTTATAATTGCATTTAATATGAATATAAGCTTTAAAATGTAAGGAAATTTGGGTTTGGTCGATTAGCTTTTTCTGCTGTTAACTCTTGTTTGGTGCTGTTTATTGGATTGGGTGAAAAATATGACACAATGGCAACTTACCAATTTTATTCATTAACAAACAGCGGCCTATGTAGCATACCATGCACAGCCACGACAGCCTGGCACCACCCTCCTCGTGCTGGTCACACATTGCTGTGGGATGGCATCCCATTCTTCAGTCAGCAATCATCCAATCCAATAAACAACACCAAACAAGAGTCAGTAGCGGAATAAGCAGTTTGGCACTGGCAGGGAAGATTTGGCAAGATTCTCATGGGTGCAAGGCACATACTCAACCCACAAATGCTCTTTTCTCACAAATGTGGCACCATTTAGGGGAAATAACAGGCTGTTTGAGATGATCTGAGTGGTGCATTATTCTGCTGGAAGCCATTAGAAATGTGGTCACAAAGGAATGGACAGGGTCAGCAACAATATTCAGGTAGGCTGTGCCATTTGGATAGTGCTCAAGAACATACCCCCCCCCCCCCACCATTACACCCAGCACTACCAGCCTGAACCACTGATACAAGGCAGGATGGATATATGCTTTCATGCTCTTTATGCCAAATTCCTACCATCCAAATGAATCAGCAGAAATCAGTGCTCAGACCAATCAATGTTTTTCCGAACTTCCTTTATACAGTTTTGGTCAGTTTGTGCAAATTATACCCTCAGTTTCCTATTCTTAGCTGACCCGCGTAGTCCTCTGCTGATGTAGACCATCTGCCTCAAGTGTGATGTGTATTCAAAGATCTTCTTGTACGTACCTTTGTTGTAATAAGTGCATCAGCTTGGCACGCACTGGCCGTTCTGCTTAGACCTCCTTGCATGAGCAAGGCATTTTCAACCAGAGAACTCCTGCTCACCTCTGTAACCTCGATCATTGGGAAAATCCTAGTAGATCAGCATTTTCTGAAATTCTCAGACCAGCCCAAGCGACACATGTCTATGTGCCTAAATTGCATATTTGCATTAATGAGCAGTTGAACAGGTCTGGTGAATGCAATGGTGTTACTGGTTGGGCTCCCTTACGTTTTGATACCCTGCAGCAGTGTTTAGGGTCCAGTACATGACATCCACCTGAATGTCAGGACCCAGATTTCCAGCACATCATTGCACTGAAAAGAACTGGCGACTGTTATTTACCTCACCTGTCTGGTTTTACTGTTTGCATTTGTGCTCAGAGTTAATGTGAATAGTTGCTTTATCCTGTAAGTGCAAATGGCAATTCACATGGTCCTCGCTGTCTGTATGAGACTTTGCCTTGTGACTGTACTGATGATAGATATAATTCCAGTATAACAAAAGGCTCAGGGCACACGGCAGAAATGGCTATTCAACTATATAAAACAATATACACTCCTACTCTTTCATTTCTCTAGCAGCTTCTTGTGATACGAAGAAAAATGATTTCATTGTGGTGTTCCACCCAAACATGCTGCACTGTAAGCCAATCTGGAAATAGCTCTCAACATAATTCTCATATGCTTGTATTATAATGGAGTGCCGGGATGTTATTTGAATGAAGATGGATATTGTGTCTTGGGAAGCTTATAGCTAATTTCCCCAAGCAGTAGTGTCAAGTTCTCAGATGGCTGCTTTCTACTTTATTTAATAGCCATTTGTTGGTTGATTCATCTTAGTAATTACTTTCTCTGTCTAGTTTCTTGGAGAAGATACTTTCTACTTTTTAGCACTTAATTGTAAGTATATTTAGTGGGCTATTAAAGTAAGAGAGCACATGACACTTTTTTATATTATTTGTGTTTGCTACTGTGTGTTATCTAGACAGGAGCTTACATAGTGTTTAAAGAAAGCAAAGTGTGTGTGTGTGTGTGTGGGGGGGGGGGTTGGGTAGGGAATGGGGAATGTGTAATATAGTGACACTTACAGCTGTAGATGATAAAGATTGTTTTGATGGGCCTCCACAGCTGCGGGAGGAGTAAATGTGATCGAGGGGAGACTGGCTGGCAGCAGCGAACTTGCCCGTCTTTCTCATTTTACCTGCCTGTCTCAGTTTCCCAGTTTAATGGCTCTGTGCTTTCAGTTTGTCTGCTTTAGGTATTCTTGCCATGTTTCTTGTCAAGGTACAGAGAGTGCAAATTGATCTTGGTTGTGAATTCTAGTTATAAATCTTTTTTTTAAATGTTTTTTAGTGCTATAGAAGAATGTTCTTGAATGACGGGCCTCTGTATATTTTTGCATGTTATGGATATGTGTACATGAATGGACAATGTGGCCACTCCGGACTCCACAGAGCACCTTTTTTAAATATCAAAATCTAATGAGGGCATCCCATTAGATATTGTGTGTATGTCTCATGGTGTGTTTTAATTAGCCAGACCCAGCCACGTGTAAAAGATGGCTGCTACCTTCAGGCAACAAGCCATCTGTGGGAACCGTCACCTCAGCGGTCAGTAATGACGGCAGAGGGACACATGCGGTTTGCCCTGCAGCAGGTCAATAACAAAGACGACCAGTGAAAATCTGACCGAACCGCTCCGCTTGACCACTTCTGGTAGCTTTTGAAAGCAGAGATTTTAAGGATGCTCGTGTTTGTGGACATTGTCTGTATTTTTCTTTACTTTGTATATATTATTTGTCTTCCCTGCTTTTTTTCCTTCATGTTGTATCTTATTGTTTGCTAATATGATCTCTGACTTCTTCTGTGTTTACCTGGTTGCACCTGCAGGTATTGGGCCCGTGCTTGGCCTTCTGTTCATCCCTCTGATTGGCTCAGCCAGTGACCAGTGCAACAGCAGCTATGGCAGAAGGCGGCCTTTCATCTGGCTGTTTTCCCTGGGAGTCCTTCTGGCACTTTTCATTATTCCCCACGCTGACATCCTGGCAGCCCGTGTTGCCTGGGGTGGCCGCACCCTCCAGGTATTGGTGAATGTTTTATTGTTTTAATTTTAAGAATAAGCTTTATTCTGGCTTGTCTGTCACTTAAGACCCGTTTAAGTTTTTACTTTACGCCATGTAACTCGTTCCAGGTGGGCTTCCTTATCCTCGGTGTTGGACTCCTTGACTTCTGTGGACAAGTGTGCTTCACACCACTGGAGGCTCTTTTGTCAGACTTATACCGGGATGAGGAGGACTGCAGCCAAGCCTTTGCCATGTTCTCCTTCATGGTGAGCTTGGGAGGCTGTGTAGGCTATTTGCTACCTGCACTGGACTGGAGTCATGGCCTGCTCTCTGTTTACCTAGGAGGCCAGGCCGAGTGCCTCTTTTCCCTCCTCATCCTCATCTTCATCTGCAGTGTGCTCATCACCATGAAGGTGTCAGAGGAACCCTCGTGTGCCAGCAGCACCTTGGCAGGATCAGGCTCGTTACTGGAGTCGGGCACTGGTGTAATGGAGGTCGGCCGGTGCAGTGTGCCGCGCTCGTGCTGCTACCTGCTGAAGTGCAAGCTGAGGCTGCTCAAATCTGGACCCCTGATGTGTTTACTGAGATCATGCTGGTCCATGACCCCAGCCATCTACAGGAGCTACTGCCATGTCCCGCGGGTGATGAGGCAGCTGTGTATGGCTCAGCTCTGCAGCTGGATGGCCGTCATGTCTTTTATGCTTTTCTACACAGACTTTGTGGGTGAAGGCCTCTACGAGGGCGTTCCCAGTGCATTACCAGGGAGCGTGTCCAGACAAAGATATGATGAAGGTCAGAATCCTCTTCATACATATTATGCATATGCTATTAGATTTATGCATTGTGTCTTTAAAAATGTATGTCTCATTGACCCCCTTGTGAATAAGAAAGCAGCTGAAAGTAACTTTCATCTCATTATGGTATATACACACTAGATATTTGCTGCCTTCACTGTTGAAAAACGAAAACTTTGTGCTTAAGTCATCGTCAAGCCAAACCGCTTCAGAATTTCGGGCTTTGAGTAAATGCATACACACGTTCTTTGTCCTGTCCTCCCAAATAATACATTTGCTGCCACTGTTCTTGCTAGACACGTGTATGACCATATTCTTTGGCTTTGCCGGTGCTGAGCTGTTTGTACCATAATATAAGCTTTCGACAGTCTAAATGTGGTGCTTAGGCAGACGCAGGATTTGGTGCAGACCAACGTTTGTTATTTTTATCTATCAAACATTTAATTTACAGAGTTTAACATGACAGGTCTATAGAGCACCTGCGACCTCTACCAGCAGCCACCCCTAATTGGGTTGTCAGCAGCCGTTCGTGCCACGCTGCTGATGAGCCATGCTTTGCTCGTAACAATGCCAGGGGGTGTGTCCATGCTTCTCAAAGAGCAATTAAGCCACGTAACAAAGGCTGATGGGGTCGTCACCCTGCCGGGTGGGTGGGTGGGCAGCTATAACTCAAACTGTGACCTAGGATGTTCAAATTTACACCATAGATGAATCTACTAAAAATCTCAGCGACCCTGACCTCCGTAAAGGTCAGAGGTCATGTTTTCTGAAAATCTTGTGAATGCGATAACTCGAATGATGTGGCCTAGTATTTTCAAATTAATGCCGTACCATAGATGTACTAAAATCTGCTATTTTTTATTTTATTTTATTTTTTAAAATCAATTTAGAACTTATTATTCCTGGTTCTTACTTAGCCATTTGCTGAGGCTCATATGCACTCCATTAAGATCTACTGAGACCTAGAACTTGATTCTGCTGTCGGGAGGCTGAGGGGACAACTGGCGGCTGACAGTGTATTTTATGTTATGTCCTATAATTAAACTATCACTAACAGCACTCACAAATACTATATTTGTATATAAAATCATATAACCCTACAAATGTCCGACAAATGCCTTAAAAACCCAAGCAACGCCCCTACACAATCTTATCCTTGGTCTTCCTCGGAAACTTTAAATTGTGTTCAGACACAAGAGGACAAAGGAGAAAGCAGGAATCGCCATGAATCCACTTGCTTGAACCAGTAATGAAACACCTCTTCGTTACATTAGCTTCCCCCTCTCCAACAGAGGGAAAGATTTCAGTGCTCTGGTGTTCTAGACAATCAGTGAGCCACCACATTAGACTTCCCCAGCTTGTAGTGGACAGCAAAGCTGTATGGCTGCAAAGAGAAGTACCACCCAGATGTAGATGTGCGAGCATCTTTTATACGAGTCAGCCACTGCAGGGCTTGATGATTAGTCTCAGAGAAGAAGTGGTGTCCCTGTCCCAGCAGATAATATCCGAGATTCAATTGCCCACTTCATTGCCACAGCTTTTTTTTTCTACAGTTGAGTACCTCATCTCTCTGCCACCAGTCTCTTCTCTCCGTCAGCCTCTCCAGAGCCCACTCCTGATGCATCTGTCTGCAGGGTGAATTGACTTGTCAAATTCAGGGCTGTGAAGAACAGGTTGGGTAATGATGGCTTCTTTGAGATCTTTGAATTCTCTAGCACATTCCTCTGTCCTGTGTACCTTGTTAGGGGCTGAATCCTTGGTGAAGTAATTCAGCTCTCTGCCTATCGGGGGTCAGATTTTCTGTTCCACCCAACCAGGCAACCAGCCTCTCATCTTCCTCTTAGTGGTCAGAGCCGGAAAGGACTGGATGGCAACCATTTTCACCAATTGAGGCTTGACCCTGCCAAAGCCAATAACAAAGTCCAGATACTCCACACACTTGTGAGGGTTGATGATTAGCTTTACTTTGTAGGATGTCCTGCACATGCTTTCCCCAGGACCTGCTGTACACCACGTCATCCAGGTGTTCTGCAGAAAATTCTGACACGTCTCTCAGCATATCAATGATTGAAATGTGGCTGGTGCCCCCTGGAGGCCAAATTGCATAAGTTTGACCTGGTGCATACCAAATGGTGCCTTGAAGGCGGTGAATTCGTTCCTCTGGTGTCTTGTCAGCTGCCAGTATCCTTTACACAGGTCCAAAATGGTGGTGTATGTTGCCTTACCAACTTTTTCCAGAAGATCATCACATCAATTCTTGGCATTGAGTGTCGATCAGAGACAAAATCTCATTGAGCCACTCACTACTGGAAACTTCAATTATTCCCAACTCCAACATCAGCTTAATTTCTTTCTGCGGCAGTGGGATAACTGCTCTGGAGTCCTGCAGCTCTTCTGCTGAACTGGAGCATTTTCCTTCAGTCATATATTGTGTTGGATAAGTGCCTCGGTTCCCGAAAAAGAGCTTTTGGTCTTGTAATGGTTTCACAGCTTCCTGCTGGGGAGGGGACAAATGAGACGGGTCAACTGAAATTGCCTCTTTTGTGCTGCTTAGGAAGAATTTCCACGTCCCCTCCTCATCCTTGACTGCACAGACCAGCAACTGCTGCCGGACAGGCTGCTGACAGACCTGAAACTCTTTTAGCAAGTTCATGTGAGAAGTCCGGTGCTCCTTTTCTGTCTTTCTGGTATTTACGGTTCGTACTGTATGTGACCTTGCTCGCTTGTTTGGTGATTTTTACCCCGATTTTGATTCCCCACTTTGTTCGTCTCCTGCAGACTGACTTAGTTGGGTCTTCTAGCCAGCATGTCCACACTCTGTTCACACATTTACTCTCACTTTATTTTCTAACCACATGGTAAGCAGTTGCACTTATTGCTATTGCACTTATTGTCTCTTTACCTTACAATATCTCTCCACCCTACACTGATCAGCTACTCAAGTGCCTGGATTATGGAAACACACACATTATTAAAATGATCAATAAATGTTTACGAGTTCTCATGTGTACGTTTATACTTCTTACTGGTTGTAAGTATGTATTTCTGAATGTATTCCTGAAGTTCAAAGTGCTAATTGGAGTGCAAATGTTCCCTGAAAATAGAAGCTTACTCATAAACTTCACTATGTACATTGTTTAGCTTCCCTTCTTACTGCTGCCCTTAAATCTGGGGATCACCTTCCCCCTTTTCACCCGTTGCTCTTTTCCATTTGACATTTTTATCCATCCATCCACATTCTTTTCATACTCCTCTTTGTCCACCTCTTCTCATTCTTGACTTTGTTTACTTTCTAATTTTCCTGTGTTCCTACTCCCGGTGCTTGCTGGACCATGAGGAATGTCACACTCACAAAGAATTAATGTCAAGGAATCAGCACACAAAGAGCGTGTTCATTCAAGTCAGGTAGACGGCCAAAGCACACAGTTCTGAGGTCTGCCTTTGGTTTGTTTAATGTGAAATGCAGCGGATGTTATTACACCGCATCGTTCAGTCTGCAGATGTTCCCCTGCATGAGACTGATCTGCCTTGTTTATGGTTTCATGGCCCGTTCTGCCGTTTTTAAGGGTAATCTCTATTCTTTATGCATCTCATCTTTCCAATTAGGGCCAGCTTGTGCACCCACATTCTCTTGGGCTTTTCAAGCATTAATCTCAAGTTGTTACTGCCTGTGATGGTCCCGATCAGTCAACCCAAACTGGGTGTCTGCGCTGCAGACTTCAGTGACTCCGAGCCACATTCTGTTGCTGTGTTTGTGGAATTGACATAAAAAGGCTTCTTGGATCTTAGATGTGTTTAGTTTTAGTTAAGCATGTCAAGTGTTTTTCCACTAAATTAGGTCATAGAAGGAAATGGCCTGAGTCAATTCAGAATATCTGATTGTAGCTTAAGCTGATGACAACATGAAGCTGTCTTTTGTCATCCTTCACCGATCTAACTGGTTCTCATTTCCTTCAGGAATCCGTATGGGAAGCATGGGCCTGTTCCTGCAGTGTGCTACCTCAACCTTTTTCTCCCTGGTTATGAGTCGCTTAGTTCGGCATTTGGGATCCCGGTGGGTCTACCTGAGCAGCATGGTGAGCTTCACCATCTCTGCTTTGGTCATCTGTCTGTCCAAAAGTGTTGTCTTGGTCACTGTAATGGCAGCTCTCACTGGCTATGCATATGCGATGCTGCAGACCCTCCCTTACACGCTCACCTGCCATTATCACAAAGAGAAAGAGGCAAGTACAAAGTGACAACTTCATATACAAAGATAAATTATGTTTTTGGGAAAATATAGATGATTAATTACGGTGACTGTTGTTTTTCTCATTTCAGGTCTATATGCCAAAAAAAATAACCAAAAGCAGACATAAAAATGGCATAACAGCCATGCGGGACTCTGTGTATTTGACTCCTGTGGAAGAAGAGGGTGGAATGAACCCCAAAGCAGGGCCACCTTACAGGCATACCTTCTTCAGCCAGGACAGTTACGAGTACTACCCCAACACGCAAAGCCAAAACGGCTCGTCTCACAGCTCCAGCGCTGCCGAGCAGGACGAAGCCGAGTTCGGCTATGAGAAACGTGGCGTGGGCTTGGACTTTGCCATCTTGGACAGCACCTTCCTCCTCTCTCAGGTTTTCCCCACCCTCTTCATGGGCATGATTGTTCAGTTTGCGCAGTCCGTCACTGCCTATATCGCTTGCTCTGCCATCTTTGGAGCCATTGCTATCTACCTGGCCAGTCAAATCGTCTTTGACCAGAAGGACCTCAGAAGCTGAGACTTTGGATGCAGCGGATGACAGATTGATGGGATCGCAAACAATCGAACATTCAGGTTCCGTGGGTGGAACGCGGTGCACTACTGTTCCCAGAATGCCTTTTGCTAGTAACATCTTTTTTGCTTTCATGAAAGCTCAACATTAAGGTATATCTGCTAGCATGTGACAGGCTGTGTGAAACTGGCTTAGAGGAAATGCTTCTAATGGGAATTGCTACCTGCTACCGAAAGAGTCAACACCTGCTCAGGTCAGGTGAGGTACACTGTGTACCGAACCCTGTTGATTTCAATGGATATGTCATGATATAATTTCTGTCCATCTATTTCCTCAGGTACCTTCAAAACAGATTTACTGTATAACCCATCAACCTCAAATACACATCTGCTACTCTTTTTAAAGCCAAGCTATCCACAGTTTTTTACAGTGCAGTCTGTTTCAGTCTTTTCTCATATCGACTCATCTTTCCAGATTGGTCATCATCTTACTTTAATGATATTTTAAATTAAATTAGAGGGTAAACTCATTTACAAGGTAGGGGTGGTGGTCCTCAAGCATATTAATGGAAAATAGAATAGATACATTTTCGTCCCAAATGTGCTACTTTAATTAATTCCGAGACCTTCTAGAGATGTATTAAAAAGTAAATGCCTTGCCATTTAGTCTCTACAATTACGCAACTCCGTATGATCTCTTATTAGACCTTCCTTTCCTGCTAAATGTCATCATCTTTCAAACCTGAATCCTCCAGTTTAGAGTGGAGCTTTTTCTTTCAAATGTGGCATCGTTCACGCTTCACTAGTTTCCACCACGAGTAAACTAACTTTATATTTTAGTGGTAAGCCACAAGCGGGGGGGGGGGGGGTTTTGTGGTTTTGTTGGCCCGCCGGTGCTGGTTGGGGGGGGGGGTAC
>VOQJ01015243.1:4033-19717 GCA_015052665.1 Apistogramma diplotaenia
TGTTTTATAGTAAATTTTATATCTTCTGATAAATTCTGAGGGTTTTTTTTTTTTTGCATATTTGATGGACATAAATGTTTCAGATCATCAAACACATGTTAAAATTATTCATAAATAACCCATTAAATAGAAAATACATTTTCAAAGGTTGATTTAATTTGTTAAGGCCTATTCAAACCTACCTGGGCCTATGTGGGGAGAAAGTATTTGGCCCCTAAGAAACATCTTGAAGTGTGGTGTGTCTCATTCGACCTCTGACCTCTCCTTCAGGGTCAACAGACTGATCTGAAGGTCAGAGTGACTGTTTCTTACTGCCATTGTTTGTACTGACACATAGGCATGCATCACATTACTTTGACCTCTTCAAGGTCAAATAAGGTCAAACTTTCATGAAATGAAATTCTGCTGCCTGTGTTTGTATTGGTAACATTGAGGAAACGATGCTGGTATTTGGGGATTCCAAGCATGAATACATTTTTATATTTCACCTTGTCCGAATTATTTACAAATAAATACCTACGATCCGTAACCTACTCCCACATAATGTTTATGTAATCAGGGTAAATATCCGTCACCCTCATCTGATTTTCACTGCACTGCAAACTTCTCAAAGTATATTTAGAAAAGAAGAAAGAAAACCAAATGCCTGTCTGCTAAATACTGCTCCCTTAAACACAAATCCTGCTCAGAGAGTGAGCTGGCCTGGTTGGAGGTTTGTCCTCTCGGAGTGCTTTTTGTTTAGTTACTCGTCTCTTTTTTTTCCCCTCTCGTCACAAGGACATTGCCATCGTATTTTACTCCAGTCTGACTGAGTCATTAAAGTGACGGCTGTTTGGTTTTGTTTGTTTTTTCTTGTAAATGTATCGTGAGTCATTTTACTAAATGGGTGGGAACAATCCAGAAGTAAGGAAATGAAGGAAGACTAGTATTTCTGTTGCTTACTAGCGAGGGCAGCAACATGCAATCATCCAGTAAACTAGTTGAGCATTTTCTCTACTTTTTGTTTCCTTTTGTTTCTTTCTATTTTGTGTGACTATGAGATTTGTCACGAAGCATAATGTGTAAATGGAATTCCAATCTGATTGGAAAAATGGATGAAAAATCAAAACAATAGCAAACTTTAAACAGACAAGTTAAGAGTAAGCAGATATTTGGGGGACAGATGGAGCTGCTGCATCGTTAACCAGGCAGATAGAAAAATACGGCGTCGAGTGACACATTTGCAAGATCAGATTTAAGGACTTTGTGCGAGTTTTGAAGCAGGGATTTCAGTTTTCCACTCACCGTCGTCTTGTTGCTTGAAACTGTGTCTGAGCACGTTGGGGGTTTAACTGAGGTAGCAGCAACGACCACAGCCAAGTGTGATTATCTGTAAGAACTGCCAAATGGGGAAACATCCTTGAATATAGATGGGTTTTTCCCAGCAACTATCCCCACTATGATCTCCTGCATCTCTATTGGGGATGAGCGATAAATCTGATTTTAATTTCAATTACAATTTTTGGCTTTCAGTGATTATGGAAACATGATGACGGAAATAAAATGAGTCTTTTTTTTTTTCTAATTTGTTTTTACTTCGAAGCTCTCGATTTGTATTGTGTTTATAAATCAAGCGTGCCCTTTTCCTTTATCTCCCCTACCTCAAAGCCCAGTCTCACTCATCATGTTGCTCGGCTTTAGTCATGATGATGGAAAGACAGGCTTTTGTCAGCCAGCTTTATATAAAGAAGTAAAAAAAAAAGTTTCTGGGCAGACAAAGACACCCACAAGTCTCGACCCAACCAACAAAAGTACCATAACTCACTTTTTAAGGACCTAAAATTATTGATATTCGCTTAATTACATATATCTATATATAATTCATCAGTTACTTCTATTACCTCTCATCTTCCTGTGTCAGTAGCTCTCACAGATCTTTGTCGATTGATCAAAAACAGCGAAGGTGCTGTGCCGAGGAAGTTTTTGCGATCCACCTTTTGTCTTCTGAGAGAAATTCTGCTCTGATGGGTTGCAGTTCATAAGTGATAGACAGTTCTGTTGCGGCAATCTTTCTTTCGTCAGCCAGAGACAGGTGAAGCAGGAAGCTGATGGAAACACACTTTTTTTCATTACTGTCTCGTTGTGCATTTTCTCTGCCGCGGCTCATTGCTGCCGGGACATGAACCCAACTTCTATAAGATCTGAGTCGTTTAGTTTATACGCTCCCCCGGTTTTTGTCCTTTTCTTGACATCATTTATCAAATAGTTTGAATTCGAAACTTTTAAAAGTCTTATTTTGTTGTTGTTTTTTAAAAATAAGCTAATGTTGTGCTGGAAATGCTCTTTTGGTTGCATTTCCAGCTCCAGACACACACACTCTCACACTATTCCTGATAAATTTTAAAAACAACAAGTGCCTGTTATGGAAAAGATTACACTAAAGTACAGTATGCTAACATTTAATCTGGGATGATTTATGATTCGTGTTTATTATTTCCTCTGAGGTCCAGCTTTCTTATCGTGGTCGTTCTGTTGTAGAAATTTAGCTGTTGTTTTGTTCTGATAAGCCGAACTTCTGCATTTCCTTTTTATTGCACTCATCAGTTATTTATTTACCTTCATTTTGGTGACTCATGTTGCCCTTACTGGAGGTAAATGGCAATAAGAGGCAGAACAACATCTACAAGGATCCAGAGCGTAACTCATTTTCACAGGGGTTACAGGGTTTATTTTGCTTTTCCACCATGATCTTATCACCTCCCCTGACTGTTTTCTCTCTTTGACCTTATTTGAATTCTGAGATAAGCATCCCTCCAGCGAAATTGGACCAAATTATTCTTTTATCTGGCGTGTTTTAAGGTAATGCTTTGTCACTGGGCTCGACCAATGTAGATGTGCTCAGCTGCCGGCTTGTCTGATTTGCCCAAAATTCATTTTAGTGGCTGTCAATGCTTATTCAGGTCACCCAAGAGAACTGACCTCGGTTTGAATGCCTTTAATGCTTTATCAGATCTAACAGAGAAACTCCTGCAAAATCGGTTTTGGCTTAAAAGGATTCTAACACATTACAAACAGTTAAAATGAACAGTAGGATTTGTGCAAAAGCTTAGCAGACTCCAGTATTACATTATCTCATTTATCCACATCTGTAAAAAAAAAAAATCTTTCTTGACTGCATCAAATATTCAGAGGCTTTAAGTGTGCTGAAATTATAAGACGGTTCTAAGACGGAATGACCTGCAGTACATATAATTTTAATTGTTCTAGAATTAAGACGTTTCACAGCTGTTCCAGGCATAGACACCCCATTATCAGGTTTTTCATGGATTTGCTTTTGATTAAATGTGTTAATTTGCTTTAATATTAGAACTGTAATTGCACCAGTATACACAGTTTCGTTCCTTCCACCACAGCACCACCAAACAATCTCCCTTTCAGACTATAAAGCCTAAAAAGGAATTTGTCAAGTGCTGAAGGAAAAACTGAATAACTGCTGTGTGCTTAAACTTTTTGAGTTCAGTGTGTGTGTGGTGGCACATGTACACTAAACACCTTTTTATAAGGTTCAGTGGATATTTCACTTCACAAGTACTTTGGAACAAATAAGAGAGGAATAATCAGCTGCCTCTTCAGAGTGTCTCTCATCCCGCAGATGGGCAACAAGTCCGTGGTCTTGGACAGCAGATGGGTAGTCCTTATTTTTCACTCCAGCCTCTGTTAGCTCGGCGCAGTGTCGCATGAAGCAGTTCTCGTGCTGCATTCTTGGTTAGAGTACTCTCAGGAGCAGAAGGACCACCATCACCAGCTGGAGTCCAAGACGGTGGAGTTGGAATCTGCCTGACCTGGACTGGAGGAGCAGCCGAATAATGATGGAGAACCACCACAGAAGTGGCATGGCAGGCAGGCAGGGCAGCCAGTAGGGAAGCACGAGATGATGGAGAGGGCTGGGGTTGGCTGCTCCGAAATGACCGAACTTCCAAAAAATATGCATGGGGGGGTATACTGTTGTGTGTTTACTTGGCTGCACAGGTATATTGAAGTCTATGTTTGGGGTACTTTTTGTAGCGCTCTTATTTGGCACAGACTTTATGCCGGTATGCTCGTCCTGATGCAACCCTCCCATTTAACCGGGCTTGGAGCTGCCACTAAGAGCACGTTGGCTTGTGACGTCCTGAGGTCGGGCTTTTTGTGTATCCTCCCGTTCTCAAACTGGGGATCTTTTTTCATGTCAGGCGACTGTGTTAACCACTACACCATGAAGCCAGAGAAAAGTTTAAAAAAAGTTTTCCACTAAAGCTGAAAAATTGATTAGAAAAACTATTTGCTTCTAGTATTTTTATGATTTAATAAAATTGTTTCTCAGTGCTGTTTTAACCACTGTGATAATAAAAACAAAGTAATCATTTTTCAGCATTTGGAAGACATTTCTTTTTTTAAAGGCCCAACTAAAATGAGGATAGCTGTTGGATTGGGCTGGATTTCACTCTTTAATTAGCCACAGTCATTATCTCGATTTCCAACAATTATATGATATGCTGGTAATGCAAGATGACTGGACATGTGTTTCTTTTACAGATAATTTGAAGTTTGAGTCGGATATGGCATCGTTCCGCAGGCAGCAGGCCTGATGTGAAACAAGCAGTAGGCAAACCATCACCTTGTGCCAAGCACTCTGTGAGCTATCTGGTGCTGAGGCATGGAATGAGCAGATAAAACAATTCTAAAGGGGAAATGATTCTGCCCATAATCAGATTTATTTACGCAGCCCACTGAGGAAGACTGATGTCTTATCTGTGGCTGTGGATTTCAATTCTCTATGCTGCGATGCAGATAAACAATCAGTCCGCCGTCTCCAGAGCTTTTTTTAATTGTCTGAGTGTGTGTTCCAATGTTTTGTCTATCAGCATGTTTCTGACAAGTGAGATGCTCCCCCCCCCCCACACCCCCTCCCTCAGAATAAAGTCACTGTCTCCCTTCCCAGCATCTTCCATGACTGTTTTTCATGGCTGTTAAATGCCAGACATATGCTCTTACATCTTTGTGACTAGCAATTGAAAAGTGGAGCTCAAGCAGAGATCAAACCACCGCTGTTGCTCCTGTCTGGCTGGGAGACATGTTTTCTTCCTTTCCTTGTGAAAAAGAGTAAGCCACCATTTTGACTGAGAAGAGTGTTGTATGTCGAAATCCATTTTGCACTTTAGTCAAAGTTACTGCTGCTCGCCGTGTTGAGCGCGGGCGCCTCCTTTGTTTAGAGCGAAGCATTAGAATGCACCTCGAGCACGTACGGTGACTAAGTGATCTGCTAATATAGTTTGTCAGTGAACAACAGTGGGACACAGAATATGTGTTCACTAAGGGAGGGAGAACACATTCTTCGTATGTAGGCCTATTATTCATGTGCTACATTATGTTAATTAGTTACAGGAATATAGACTACCTTAGTGGTTTTACTATCATCTAGTTATGTGCTATACGAATCCTGAAGTTCAGGGTAGTTTCCATGGTAGCCACTGTATTTAATGGCAGTGACTGCAGTCTGTTGCTTTGGGATTTGTTGTACTGGGAATTAGGAGGGGAAAGCACTCCACATCTTAAAATAGGCCAGCCAAGGAAGGTGTGAAAGGAGAAACTTGGCATTACCTGCTGCAGACGTTTGCTCAGAAGTTAACAAATTGCACCCTTTTCTCTTACTCACAGCAGAACTGATGATAGACAGCTCTCATATTTTCTGGGAATAAAAGGTTTTTGCGATTTGTTATCAAGTCGAATTCTCATTCCCGAGGAATAAACTACAACGGAGCGGTAAGCGAGATCTGAGAGCGATTGTCCCCCGCCTCTCCCCCTTCCCCAATCTTCCCCACTTAGACAGCTCATCTTATTATCTCATGAAATGGCAAGGTTACAGTAGCTACAGGTGCAGAGGAAGGTGAGTCTGTTAGCTTTTTTTTTTTATTTTTATCTTTAAACCAGTCAACCTTAACAACAGCGCACAGCCACTGAAGTCTCATCAGGCTCTGCAAGGAATAAACATTCTCTTATGTACAAGTTTTGCAATTCTGCGGAGCTACTTAGAAGGGGAAATAGGAGAATGTTGAAGTATATTAGATGTGTTTAATGGACCTGGAGAAATACTGGGAAAAACAACCTTGGTTACCTCTGGCATTAATATAAAATTTATGAGAAGGATTTAGGCCGATCTCCTGCAGAGCCTTGAGAAGATGTTGCTTTGTCAGTCAGCACACATTTAGCATAAGTCTCTCAGTTCTCCTTTTTCTGCAGCCACCTTGAATCTCCCATTCACTCAGTCCTGCTGTTTCACTACTGTTGGATTGCCTCCATTTCCTTGTCTGTTGACGGTTCAAAGGAGTTGGGTCATTTTGTTTGTTTGTTTGTTTGTTTGGCTTTGTGGTCGGGCTTTTTTGGCACACTCATTATTGAAGTACCTGTGTGTGTTTTTAATCCAATCTAGAAATCCTATTTCTGCTAACCAAGACGTAATCACCAGCACTAGCTTCTGGCACGCAAGAGGGGAAAGTGATCTGTGTGAGTTCATTCATTTGCAGCGACTCACATGACTTGCATTGTGTAGATCTTGGTAATGGAATAGCAATTAATTGCGTGAGCCATTGTGATGTCATTCTGTTTGACACCTTTTCTAATTTCTAAACAGCGGTGTTTGAATTTTTTACTGTAGCTGGTTATTATCTAATTACAACTGTCCTCGTCTCATGGGGATTTGTTCATTTATGTCCTTTGTAATTGGCAGCATTTTATTAATGTTGGTGTTGGATTTTTTTTTGTTTTGTTTTTTTTCTCCTTAGGCCACTTATTATTAATGACATGTCAGACTTTGGACGTATTGATTGCACCTCATTTGCATTCACATGAAGGTGGCAATAAATTAAGCTATTTTCCTGAGTACAATGTAAGGCTATTTGCCTGTTAAAAGAGAGCACCATTTTACAGGTTAGCCAACTGTCATTTGTCTCACTGTGATTCATTAGCTTAAGCTAATGGATGAGCAGCATATTTCAGCTGGTTTAAGGCAGGACTCTCTTTTCTTCCTGCTGCCTTATTTGAAATGATCAAATAAAATAAAATAATCTTTCTAAAAAGTTCACAATGCTGCACTTTCAAACCAGAAATTTTGAAAATGAAAACTTAAATCTTATCTTTCTATCAAAATTCTCGTCCCATCACATGCACACAGCACAGTGCTAAACTGCAAGAGAGATCAAAGCTTCATGGTCCAAAAATTCCAGCACTGTAGAAAGAGGGAGCTCTACGCTGATTAAATGTTGGTGTTTGTTCAGTCGCAACCAGAGATGATCAGCAGCATGCATCATCAGCGAAGCACCAGTCGCCACAGAATACGGCAATTTCATTATTGAAATAGCACTGCATATACCTCAGATGTATTTATGCGTCTCTACAGAGGGCCATCTCCTCTGCATGTTCTTGAAAGTAGAATATTTGTTACAGCGTTACATTTCTGTGTGCCATCTATTAATTCATTCTGACAGCAGCGTATTTAGAAGCCATCCTATTCACTTTGATATCATGAGTTCAACATTTCCAAAGCACAAAATGGCTGCTGCCTGTGCCGTATGTAATTGCACTCAATAGGTACTGAATTCAACCTCGTAAATCAGTGATCTTTCCACTGTTACATCCATGACCCGTATCGGCCTCTGCGCGCAAGCATTTACCCAGGTCTTGTGCACCACAGTGCTGCTTTCCCACAGAGACAAACGGGGGTTCGGGACCCTCGGTGGGGTTGCTCTGAGCTGCTGGAGTTGGTATTTCTGGACTGGTAATGGTTCAAAGGATTTCACTCCTTAACTGGCTTAAGAGTTATTTTACTTCCCGTGTGTTTACTTTTATTTAAGCTTATCAATATGCACATATTGCTACCACCATCCCACAATGTAGCCGGCTTGTATTATGTGTTTTTTTTTTAATTAGACAAATTGCACTCAGTCAGTTGGAGAAAGCAAATGGCATAAAACAGAAGTAAAGTTAATTGCTTTAGAAGAAAGCCAAGTCTTTTAATTAACCTCTTAATGAAGGCAGTCACATCAGAGTTGAAGGGGATGCATGTCAGGAACTTAGGCAAAAAACACAAAAAAACTCAAAAAGCTGTTATTTGATCATAAACTTTCCAATGTTCATCCACATCCACGTGCTGCCGCCATTCATCCCCGCCATCGAGAGAAATGCCACCGTGATTAATTCACATCTGTTAGAGATGTAAAGACTCAACAAACACCAAGCGCGAGTCCAACTTCTGCGCTGAGGAATGGTTTCCTAATTCCTCCAAACGCACATAGGTCAACCATGCAAAAGAAAACATCATAAATCAAAATTGGTCCAATATATCTTATATTCCAGCCCTTTGGGTAAATGCCATGCATCATAGTCTTCTCTTAGCTGCACTTGTGCCTGAGGGATGCTGCCTCTAGAAGTCATATCGCCCTGTTTGTAGAATTTATTCCAGGATTTACAACTCCTGATAACGGATGGCATTTGTATTCAGCACGATTGTTGATGCAGCATGTACACAACGCCGGACACAGTGACATTAAAAGAAGTGCAAATACACCATAGGTGTGACCGCATTATTTTAATGTATTGCATATATTAATTAACTCATTAGTTAGTTAATACAGAAGTGTCAGTAAATATTGATGGGCCCAGATGACGATTTCGTCCGGCGGACGGGAACGAGGCATCTTAACGCAAACATGCAAATGAATCCTGCCTCTGCAAGTGAAACCACAGATCCCACTAATTTCACTAGTGAACTGATTACTGTCACAAATGTTGCTCTTATAAATGTCACTGTGATAGATCCCACAGACTCCACAGATGTCCAGGCTGTCCTGGTTCACTGATTGGGAGTCCCCAATTAATGAGAGACTAGTGAGGCCTTTATATCATACTGACGCTGATGATGCAGCTAAATTGAAATTTCCTTCAAAGCCAGCAGATGCATTTGCGCTATCTTGGCTTCACTTTGGAGCCTCCTGACTTTACACCCAGTGCTTCAAAAGGTTAATAGTGCATCAGCATAAACAGATTTTCTCTGGACCCGGACAGGGACCTTTCTGCGTTATTAAAAAAAAAAGTTTTGTTTTATATTTATTCTTAGGGTTGAAGTGAGTTGTAGGGGAAAAAAAAGATTGACTTGACTTTTTCTGCAAATTTCATGGAAGAGCAGTCAGAAAAGACAAAACCATTGCCGACCCGCAAAATAACCATCTGTTCAGTCCAATAGAATTCAGAAAATGGGGGGAGAGACTTACAGCAGGGAAAATCCAGACTGTTCCAGTCGTAACCCTGCATGTTCTACACCTGTTTCTTGAGGATTTTGAAGAGGAAACTGTGTCTGGTTTAATCTGCTTTCAGATGATTTTGTCACTCTGTTCCTCCAGTGAATTACACTGTTATTCAACAAGGTGTTCATTACTCTGACATTAACATTTACATCGCATTACCATACATTAGCTGCACTGTGTGGTTAAGTATTGGTGATAAGAGTTTATTGAAGGAGCGTTACATCTGTGGTACTTTTTGTTTTAAAAAAATACAGCACGGTGTTAATTTAATTACTCTGTAAAGTCACCTAATGAGATGTTCTGTGTTTACACTGCCTTATGTTAGGAAATCTTTAGGGAATGTGGTGTCGGTGAGTTGTAGTCGGTAACAAGCATAAGGGTTAGTTGACACGTGGCACTTAATGTTCAGGACAGAAGAAAATGTCTTGTCAAATTTGGTCTCAGATGGTCTTGCATAATCCAGGACACAATCTGTGTCATAACATTTTATGATTCAGTTCTCCACATATAAACATCAATCTGTTTGCGATCTCGTATTGTCTCCTTGTAAAATGTAGCGTTTGGGATCAATCAAATGCTTTTCATACCAAGGTCAACTTCAAATAAGTAAACTTTTGAGATTCTATTTATGATCTGGTTCCTCCCACATGAAATATCCTACAAGTCCTGTCACGATGAGATTAAAGACATTGATCCGCAATGGAGGAGAGGGGTAAAAATAAATGCATCACATAATATTAAGTCAGGGGTGGTGCAAGATTCTCTGACCAAGAACGCATTCGCTTTACTCATCACATCTTCTTTTACTCAATATGTCCCCTGCAGATGGTTTTAACAGATCTTTGCCCGGGTGAATGGGTTGCCTGAGATATGGTAACAAAAAAGGGTCATAAGAGCTGTAGCTGTGTATCACCACGTCTAAATGTGAGAAAACATTTGGTGTGAATGGATTCACACATGTGAATGTGTTAAAACACTTTGATCAAATGAATTCAAATAGTTGAGTGTGTTTTAAAATATATATATACATAACAGAACAAATGGGTCCAACAAAAAAAGTATAATTTTTCAGTGTATGAGAGCATAAAGAATTGCAGGAAGATTTTCAGTTACACAACTGTGTGTGGGTGAAAGAGTTCATGTGTCTCAATTGTATGTATAAACCCCAAGTTGACAGCTACAGCTTAAGTCTAGAAATACAAATACTCGTGTCCCTCATTTCACACTTCATCCTGAATGGCCAATAGAGATGAGATTGATTTGAAAATTGAATTTTCCACTCGGATACATTGTTTTGCTGTCCGGTCATTGTGCCAGGGGGTAAGCCTGATTTGCTGTGAGTGTGCAGCTGTAACAAAACTTTATGGGGGGGGGAGGGGAGTTATCTTCTCTCTGAAGATGTTATTACTTCTCTCCGTAAGCTGGGTTAACAAACCCAAGGTTTTCCATCCGGAGATGAGAAGTATGTTTGTTGCTTGCATAATAAGTTAATCTAGTTGCGGTTAGATGCCTGCAAGCATTTCTCGCCGAAGTTAATACGGTATTGCAAAAATTAACAATTACATTGATTTTTGCTCAAAGAAATGGGAACAGGAATTGGATTTGAGTCCTTTTTGAAATAGCATTAATTGAGTTAGATGAACAAGCTGCTAGAAAGCATTCGATTGAAGAGAGCTGTCATAATCCAATATCATCCCATTTGCAAAAATCAGTGCAGATATTTGATACATGTCAACATTTGATGTTAGAGTTTTGCCTTTAGTCCTGCTTTAATTCTTTGTGGCAGAGATTCAACAAGGTGCTGGAAACATTCTTCAGAGATTTTTGTCCACATTGACACAGTGACGGTTTCCTGTTCTTGGTTAACAGGAGTAGCACCAGGTGTGGTCTTCTGCTACTGCTACTAGCCCATCTGCTTCAAGTATCATCGTGTTGTGCATTCGGAGACGCTCTTCTGATTGCTTTGGTTATAACGAGTAGTTATTTGAGTTACTGTTCTCTTCCTATCAGCTCAAAGCAGTCTGGCTAATCTCCTCTGACCTCAACGGGGTCCTCAGGTTGCCTAGAGAACTGCCGCTCGCTGGATGTTTTCTCTTTTCCACACCATTCTCTGCAAACCCCCATTGTGCAGGAAAATCCCAGTAGGTCAGCAGCTCATCTGTCACCAACAATCATGTCACGTTCAAAGTCACTGAAATCACCTTTCTTCCCCATTCTGATGCTTGGTTTGAACTTCAGTAGCAGTGACCACGTCTGTGTCCCTAAATGCACTGAGTTCCTGTGCAGATACATTTGCATTAATGAGAAGTTGAAGAGGTCTTCCTAATAAAGTGGCTGAGTGTAGAATTTTAGCATCGACACTACAATATGCATGCGTATGAGGGTCACACTGCAGCATGCATCATGTCATGTAAGGGAAATTAGCTCATGTGCATGATGCTACACATTCAGATATGTTACCTTTTGCTACAATACATGTGACCATATTTTGTTTCCATACTGTTGGGCTTTTATCATATGATCTAATAGAATGTAAATCTTTAGCAGCACAGCCTAAAGATCACATTTTACACTTAGTCGTGTCCTTCACATGGTAAGTGCAGGTCCACATCAGATGACACCCCAGTGACAGGGGAGGGGGGGGGGCGCAATCAGCTGAATCAAGAGTTCGATCTGGGGATAATAAATGGAGGTGAGATCACAGACGGGTTCATTTAACTGTGTGACCTGGCAGAGAAAGGAGAAAAAAAACCCTTTACTATAGTGTGCTACATCCTCCAAACTCTGGATTCTGTGAAATATTGTAATGCTTTCTGTACCAGAAACACTTAAAGTGATCCAGAGGTGCAGTAAGCTAGCGTGATGTGGATCAGGCATACCACCCCCTAGGAGGCCTTTGGCAGCTTCATCCCTAATGTGCTACTGAATATTTCCGTCCACTTCAATACCCGAGGGTTGTATCTGTTTATCTTGCAGTGCTGATAGCATAGCATTGGAGGAAGTGCGAGACAGAAAGGATGTGTCTCTGATGTTCAAACGTCTCCTCTGAAATGTCTACATTTAAGGTGGTGTTTTTGTAGAATGGATGGAGTGCTTAGCTGCATAGCAAAGCACACGCACCAAGTGGGGTAAGAGGCGAAAGCTGAGCCTGCAAGACATTTACAAGATAAATATTACATTCTAGACAAGAACTCTGCATTCCTAAGACGTAGGCAGCACACAATGTTTTCGTAGTGGCATTTCTGTCAGAAGAATGCCAGAGTTGTTATGCATCTCTACAACCACACTGACACGGGTTGTCCTGTTTCTCGAAGAGGATGATTCACTATATGGGAGATCTTTAGTTCCGACTAAATCTTGGCAACAATGAAGTGATGGAGAGACATTGTTATCCAGCAACCTGATATTTTTTTCCCTTTTTGCACTTCACTGCAAACCGCAGTGCTTTCAATCCTTTTAAGATACAAAGCTTTCCATCTGTAGATGCTTTTATGCCGCTACATTATTGAAATTAACATTGTGATCATTTATATTTATTTATTTAACCAATGGTAAAGATTTGTGTGTTTGTAAACATAAAAATGCTTGCACTCAGGCATACAGAATTATTATGTAAAGTATAAATAATGGTGATGTTCTACTCTGTATACATGCAGTTATGTGAAAAACTAATTATACCGTGACTTGATTGATCAGCATGCGTGAGCACCTCTATTAAAGCCGAGGGTTTTGGCAGTTTGCTGGGCTGTTGTGTGTGACATTGTGTTAACACAATGTCACAGTCTTCCTGTGAGTGGACATCCCAGCAAATTCACCCCCAAGGTCAGACTGTAATGCTAAAAGAAATGACAAAGAGCTGTGTCCCAGACTCTCCAGCAGACCTCCGTTAGCATGTTAAATGTTAAAGTTCATGACAGTGCAATTGAAAGAAGACTCAACAAGTGTGGTTTGTTTGGAAGGGTTGGCAGAAGAAAGCCTCTTCTCTCTAAAAAGAACATGGCAACACACCTTAGGTTTGCAAAGTTGAATTTGAACAAATCACAAGACTTCTGGAACAATGTCCTTTGGAGATGTTTGTCAAAAATCAAATGCAGCCTATCAGCACAAACACCTTTTATACAAGCTGTCAAGCATGGTGGTAGAAGGCTGATGTTTTGGCCTTGTTGTGCAGCCACAGTAGCTGGGCACCTTGCATTGAGTCAACCACGAACTCTATACCAAAGTATTCTAGAGTCAAATGTGAGGCCATCTGGCCAGCAGCTTAAGACTGGACAAAAGTGAGTGAAACAACAGGACATTGAACCCAAGCACAGCAGACAATCTATGACATAATGGCTGAAAAAGTCTATGTCTCAACCTGAAAAAGCTGTGGCTTCACATAAACTTCAATGAACTCATGCAACAATGTAACAGACTGATGGTCACACTGAAGACAGCTATTTCAAGTTATGATGATGGTGGTGGTTCTACAAGCTACTGAATCATGGGGTGCACTTAGTTTGTCACAGGACTGCAGAGTTGTGTGGAATTAAGTTAAATAGTCTTTACATGCACTGAAGCAATAACAGACACGGACTCTACCGGCAAACTGGAAATGAGCCTTCAAGTCACTGTTGGTTGACTTTGATTGCAGCAAATTCACCAGCTAGCCATTTTTCTGAGGAATTCCTTTTAAAAAATTAAAAGCTGTCTGGTATGCTTATTCTATAAATACACCCATTTTAAGCTTCGTTTAAATCTGTCATTTTCTGTCTGCCTGAGTTACAGTTTACACAGATTCGAACCAAAGAACAGCTTGAACAGATTTCTGTACACAGTCACACAGTCATTCCTCGAGTTCTGTTATGTGGATAATCTATAAATAGTCAGCACTAGTTACAGACAGGAGCCATCTGACATCTCTTCCTAAAGCATTTAAATGAAATCTCATTCAAAAATTGTGTTTATAATACTTCCTTAGTTCCAATGCTGCCATTTCTAATGGATTAATAATTGCAAATTTGATTGACTTGCCCAGACCTTACATGGAAAATGAATTTCTAGGCTAAGAACAACAGTGCTTGTTGAGTGAAGAGACCTCCAGAAACTCCACTGCCAGGGGTTGTTAAACCTAGTCCTTTAAACTGGCCTGGGCTTCTCTCCCTTCAGCTCCACTTCATCTTCTTATTAAGGAAGTCATTGTTACATCAGTAATCATAAAATTAGAAATTAACAACTAACAACTGGCCTCAGATTAACATTTTCATAAGTTTTTTTTCCTATCATACCTTTTGGATTAGTATCTTAGTTGAAGTTGCAAGTACACTATTTATAATCACATCTATTAGTGTTATAAAAAATCCTAATTATACGTGCTGCTTCTCCCTATTATAACCTTGCAGCAGCGGTGGAAATAAGTATCTGTATCTGGTGTGCTAGTATAAAATTTTGCTTTCCAGCCCCTTGACATCTTTTAAAAAAATGACTCATTTGTGAACATGGGGAATAATAAAAGCTAAAAGATGGTGTTTCTCAGCCTTTAATGGCAGTGATAACATTGAAGATTTAATGTTGCTCCTTTTAGGCCCTTTCTTTTATTTTAGTTAAGTGTTCTGTCCCTCATTACGATGTCACTTAACTGAAGTTTCCACAAATGACCTTGGCCGGCATCCAGCTTTGTAGCTGTCCTGTCAAAGCTGGAAGCAGGCCAGCACACTGGGCTCGTCGTCCACCCAGAACCGGGCAGAGCGTCAGGTAGACCAGTCCCAGCGCACAGTTTGAGAGACAACAGGCTGCCGACAGCCTATGCTAATGCCCATATGTTCACGGCCGCACTCGGCTCCGGCTCCCCCGGACACCTAGCTGCCATTCACTCATGTCACTCAGCAACCATCAAAACTCACAGGGCTGATTGAGACTTTGCAGAATATGCGCGCCTGTCTTTAGAAGATATTTAGACTCATCTTCAGCCTTCCAACTTCAAAGCATATATCTCGAATCAACTCATTTTAATTATTACGCTCTGCCACAGAGCTTTTTGTTGTATATTTTTGTTTCCCTCACAGTCTCCCTCTCTCCCTTTTTTCACTCGCTCACGGTCCCGCTCTCATCACATGCTCAGTATCCACTCAAGGGGCTAATTTTAGCAAACTTAATTGCATGTGTGTAGTAGTCTATGTAAAATGCATTCTAAAGACTCAGAAAAAAGATAATGAGGTCCAGTGAAAACGCAGTGTGTAATTGGCAGTTTATTCACTGTGCCTTGGAAAAAGCATGGGTATCTAAAGCATGGAAATTTGGTCCCACTGTTGTGTTATATCAATGTGATTATCATTTATTTTCAATGTTTGGTTTTTTGGAGGTTTTTTTTTTTTTTTTTTTGCTTGTT
>VOQJ01015246.1:0-10817 GCA_015052665.1 Apistogramma diplotaenia
ATTTAAGGGTTAAGTCGGCAGCATGCTGGATCTCTGCAGAGGTGACAGATGCTTCCTATCCCACCCAGCACCACAGGGGAACCGGAGACACTCAGCATACCAATGAGGCACCGTCTGACACACACACACACACACACACACACACACACACACACTCATAGCATGCACACGCAGGAATAAATATGCATATGTGCAAACGTAGATCACAGATGAACACATACACACGCACATGCTCAGCTCCGTACACTATATACCTGCTGGGAAATATAAAAGATGCCATATTTATGATAATCAGCTGTATGCGCATTATTTGAACATCTTCCTGATTTGTACGACTGGCGCTAGAGCAAATAGATATGCATGACTTGCCTTCCAGCAGGAGTCAGGCAGATGCGATCCTTTGTCTCAACATATGACCCGTTATGGAGGGCCACTGCACGCAGGCACAGACGCTCACATAAATATACACATACATGCAGATCCATTCAAACATATGGCGCAAACACAGTATATGCACACACAGAGACACATAGGCAAACTATAAAAGTGACAGCTGTCGTCATGATGGAGCACTCGGAAAAGGGGAAGTGAAGGCTTAGCCACCGCGCAACACGGTGTCGAGAAGACCTGCTATTCATTTTCAGCTTAATATGTTCCAGCCCATTGGAAAAACATTGCAGCATATAATGTAAGCAATTTCATATGCGCACACCACTCCTCACAGCTTTTTCTGTGAAGCGCTCGGCAAAATGAAGAGACCAGATTTAGCTGATGGTTGACTGGCTTCAAAAATAACAGCGAGCCAGTGAATGTGTGCGTGTAGGCGTCTGCTTGGGTTTGTGTGTGTAAAAGCATTTGCATTTGAAATTGTACGGCTATGTGTGTAAAGTCAGGCCTTATGCCTGTATTTGGATGTGAATATGTGTGTGTGCGTTAATTAATCTGGTCCCATCAGCGTCTCTGATATGCACCTCTGCACATTCACTTTCCGTCGTCGCATCACTTGTTTGCGTTGTTTATCCAGCAGAGCAGAAAAGATGATCAACAGAGTGACACGGGATGGATGTCTCTACCATCACAGATGCAAATATTGCAAATATGTTGAAAACACACACACACACACACACACACACACACACACACACACACACACACACACACACACACACACACACAAAGTTACCCAAACAGGCACATCCAACATTGCCCTCTGAGGGACCATGTAAGTTAAAAACAAAACATTAGTTTGCGCTATGATGAATACAATTCTCTTTGTCTGTGACAAATCTTCTTATGTACACATATGCACAAACAAGCACAGTGAGCCCCAGCCGGTCCCCTAGCATCTTTATATGGGTAAATAAATGGTGTGCTTGGCAGTGGGTAAATGCATGCGCTCTATGCCTGCGGGGCCAGATGGCGGCCCAGTCATTTGCTTTACCTTGTTTTGTTTAATTACTACAATCAACTCTCTATTTCTTCAATTAATCACTACCAACCTGTTCCATTAGTCTCTCTCCCTTTCTCCCTCTCTTATTGGTGCACATATAACACAAAGGCAATGTACTGTATGCGCACAAATGCGCAGTCATTTCATAGTAACAGAATGCGCATAAATACTAAAAACATGTAAACACAGCAGTACTGACCGCTGCCAATATGTAAACGATTTCTAGTCGATATGACCCTTGCAAAGAAAAAATAAAAATAAAACAATATTTCAGCAGAGAAAACAGGCAGTGTGGCACACAGTGAAATGATGGAGAGATGGAGGGGGGAGTGGAGCATCAAAGCAACGTGGAGGTGGCTGACAGCAGCCGGGCGCACGAGAATAACGGGGCGGAAAGCACTTCATTACGTCCTTTTATTCCGTTATAATCACCGCACGACCATCACTCCTCGGCGACACCGAGGCCCAGCCACTGACACGAGGATTGATGCACCGGAAACACGGGGCTCCTGCAACACAATAAACAACACCATTAACCAGCACGGCCCCGTCGACGCCGTAAACAGTTCATATTAATTATAGCCCGGCCGATACGCGCCTCCACGTTGCATTTAATCCGCCCTAATATGACGACAGCTAAGAAGATTGTCAATTATAGTTTTATGTGTAAATGATCACGGATGCAGGTTTAGCAGCTTGTAATAGAATTAGATGGAATCAATTTGGAACACAAAGCGAGACAGATATGAATTGATACACAAGCTGGCCCACATAGCCTAATTTCATCACCGAACCAACGAGGTCTATTTACTCCAAGTAAACACTTTATACACTTCAGAGACCGGCTTCAGAGCACCTTTGTGTGTGACATTTTATATAGGCTACAGTACATCCTGGGTGGAGGAGCGTGTGCGTGTGTGCGTGTGTTGATGATAGGACTGGCTATAGGCTATCAGCGTTCGCTGATGCATGCCTATTAACACAGCTCTAATCACCATTTTATCTTGGCTGTCGCAGTGTAGTTTAATCTGACTTGCTCATTTGTAGTTCTAAATGTTATTACCAAGTTTAGGTTCTAAGAACCTAAAAGTGATGTTAAGGCACAATTAATGCGTGAGGCACTTTGGCCGCTACACACACTTTCCTGCCAGATGGATGAGCCCTGCAGCTACTGGCTGTCTTCTACTGCCATCTAGAGGTCGAGATGGAGAATAGTTACACCCTCGCCTACATGAGCACTGAAAAATCTGTTCCATCTTTTCCCTTTATCCCATTGACATTAACTTATACCGTAGCTATTATCTGGCCACTATGCTTTCATGCCATATCTTCTTAAAACACACTTGTTGCCCTTATGTCTGTTTTATTTTATCAGTGCCACTATTAATTGAAAATTGACTTCTCGTTTAGTTTTAACTTGTGATCGAAATACATCATGTGGCCATTCAGTTTTAAACTCGAGAATGCATTCTGTTAAGTTAGTTAGTTTTGAAGCCGCACATGTGAAAAAAGGCTCAAGGCAAGAATTTACAAGCCTCCTTCACTGGGCTCTGGGCAAAAATATTTTGCTGTGTTCTCTGTGCACTTTGACCTCATACAAGTGAGGATATACAGAGAAAATATAGCAAAAGGAATGACCTGCTCAAACACGAATGTAAATTTTCAAAACTGAAGACTTGGAAGCCATTAAAATGCGAGATAAAAGATAATGTTTTACCATCAAAGAGCGTTATAACTCAGCAGTCACCAATGGCCACACAGAGCCCAACGCAGCACTCCCTGCTTACATAACCTTCAGACATTGTGATATCAGGATATGCAACGATTTTCAGATCCTCTGTCTTTGAAGATCCTCTGTCTTTGAAGATTTTCAGATAGGAGGAAGTCTTTTTTTTCTCTGAATCATAAACAAATTACATAAATATTCCAGAATAAGATGCATCACAGGCCACCTGGAAGTCGCTCACGAAATCTTTATAGTGTGTGTGTGTGTGTATGAGCAGCTGCCGGGAGACCAACGAACGACCTCCTCAAGACACAAAACTAAGTATGTGACAGAAACATTCATGTCATCCTTCACGGTGTTAAAAGTGTGCGTAAATATTGTGATGCTGGAGCCTGAGGAAAAGCTCATGTCAGACATTTTTTGAACTCGGAAGAAGGCAGTGACAACCCCAATCCTGCTTCTATGTTCACTGTGAAATGTTCAATCTTCTGCTTTTCCATTTTGATTTAAAGTCAGAAAATGTTTTATGCAACATTAGGAGTAAATTACAGATAATGGTTCAATCTTTCAATGCAAGATGAAATACTAGCAGCACAGATTAAACTGTTACTGCCCACCTCTTATCGCATTAAGCAGACAGTAATACAGCCTTTGGCCAAAATTACTGTGTTCAGCTCAGTCCAACATAATGTGGCCTTGGCCTACATGTACAAGCATCAGTAATGGGCAATAACCCTCACCTTCTCTGCTCCCTTCTCTTTCAATCTCTCTCTCTCCCTCTCTCTCTCTCTCTGTCACACACACACATACACACGCGCACACGCACACACACACACACTTAAAACCTTTTGCCTTTAGCCCTGTTAAAGTCAGGATAAGAGACCTTAGTGAGAGCAATAAAACCGGTCTAATAAAACAGCCTTCTGTTTCTTTCTTTCCTGCTGCTCCTTCTCTTCTCTTGTATGTACATGTACTGTATGCATATTCTTATTTAGTAGGCACCTTTTATGGCTCGTCCATGACTTGTAAATGGTGTAAAATTACAGATATAATCATGTTATGGGAATATTAGTTCACTTTCAGTTTATTAGCTATGTTATTATACCAGAATATAAATCTGCTCAGATATGCAGATCTTATTGCTGAGAGGATTTGAATGAAACTGATGGCAAAGAAGTGACAAAAGATTAATTTTTCTTTTGTTTTCGTTTTCTCTCTTTTGCTTAATTATACAGTTTCTAGGATCAGACTTCATGCTTTATAGTGTGCCAGTCTAAAGCTAAATTATACAGTCATGAAAAATACCCACGGTAAGCTTTTAAATACCCCTTTTCACTCAATATATTTTAACAAAGGCATTTTTATGACTCACAATATGAGTATGCATTTTATAGACTCCAAAACACAACATATTTTCAAGCGATTAATTAGTAGGCTACATAATTGTAGGCCTATAACACTGATTTCTTTCCTTTAATGGGGCCTGAGGTTAGAAAAATTCAGACAGCATCCTTATTAGTGGTTTCTTACAATAATATAATATTGACAAGTATTATACCAAAGAGGACGTACGCTGTTTGACTTCACCATTGCGCTTTTCCGTCGGTAGATGGCAGCCTTGAACGTGTAATTCTTGCAGGAAATGGAGGCGCGCGCCTGTTGCTCCAGAGAGCGCGCATCCTGCACGCCTTCCTGTTTGGATCCTTGCGTCTTCTCGCCGCCGTGCCGTGGCCCGGTGAAGAGTTCACTGCACAGGCTTGACGGTGGATGATGCGGAGCTCATGTCAGAGTCTAATCTCATTTTGCAGCGCGGTGAGAGCGACATGTTATATTACTGGAAATCAGTGAGGGGACCCAAAGAAAGCATGCCAATAAACAGAAGTAGCGAACAGCCTCTCATTTATAACTATTAGGAACACTTAACCTTATGGTCGAGTTATGATTGTAAATAAATCCACTTGCCATTTAGTGCTCCTTTTTATTGAGAGGCTAGATACTGAATCATGTGTATTAGATTTTAGAAATAACAGATATTTTATTGGGCGTATTTGCATCTTTTACTGTCCACTGCAACTTATGATGATCTCTGGCTGCACGCGAACACGCGCACTTACATAAACCCATACAATCTGTGAAATGCACGGAATTATTTCACGATTAATGACACTGATCAGACAGTTCAGAATAACTTTCTCTGCAGTACCGAGTGCACCTGTTCTCCGTGTTATCTGCGAGAGAGGGAAAAAAGCTTGAATATTCCCCCATTTCTCTCTCTCTCTCTCTCTCGCGCACACACACACACACACACACACACACACACACACACACACACACACACACACACACACACACACACACACACACACACACACACAGAAAAGCCACAAATTGTCCCACAGTGCCCAAACAGGCTTTGCTGTGTCCTTCAGTGTAAAGATGCACTTGAATGATAATGGCCAGCAGGGAGCACTCTGTGTAATCATAACGACCTATCTTCAATGAGTTATATCAGCATTTGTCCATATGAATCATGTTTTGGCATCATATACATACATTTAGAATGATAAAGTTTACTCTTTGTGTTGCATCTGAGGTGTGCATCGGAGAGAGGTGAAATTGCTTCAGAGTTGCCGTAGTAATTCCCAGCAACTATGCACATAAACAAGCTATATTTTTGATTTGCTTTAGATAAATATATTTTGGGAGAGACAAACAGCAAATGAAGAATTCATAGGTAGGGGATATTTAGTGGCATTTTTGAAAACGAGTTCCAGATATCATTATAAGGCTCTTGTTGAATTCTGCTCTTGTCAGAAGACAAAATATTTATATTCTTCAAAAATATGATGGGTAAAACCACAATAATAAACAGCTGCGCAACATGGCATTTCTAGTGAACGGCTTTTGCTTTATAAGTGTGCTATATTGTACAGTAAATCCTGTGTTTGGAACAAAATATGAAAAAGAAGAAGCGAGAATTTAGAGGAAAACATTGTTGTCAGTGACTTATATTGACTGACCCCTACAAGTCCTTGACAAATCCTTCCATTATCAAATCTGATGCTTTGCCTTTGCAGATAAATATTTGACAAGAAGGACAAAAAAGCTTTCTGGCAGTGTGAACATTGTGTAACAATATGCTTATTTTCAATCCACAGTGGCTAAGAACAGATCAAAAGAGAGAAGTCCAGAAGAGAGAAAATCATGAAAGGAGCTTCATATTCACTGTGAGTTTCTGCTGTTCCACATTTTCTCCAGCTGTTGGCAGCAGAGGACTAAAGCTGTGATTCATGGCTTTATCCCAGCACTCATTTTGAACACCTCTGCTGCTGCAGCCTCACAACCTACCTGCAGCATACGATGTTTATGCAGCTAATTTTCTTGAGAAACAGAGCAACGTATTCTGACAACTGACTGCAACGTTACTGCTTTAACACTTAAATAGTTGTTCAAATTGAACATATGAAATCTTTATTATGGCAATGTATGAAATTAATATTGAATATATGAAATTGAACATTTTAAAGTCTGCTTTCCTTCTTCTGTGCCGACTGCATGACTGCCCTTTCACATATACACACACACACACACACACACACACACACATCCAAAACAAGTGCAAGAGAGCACTGGAAACACTAAAGGCTGTGCTGCATGTGTCACCAGCCTGACCCAGACTACACTTCCTTCTCACCAGACAACTATCACCCTGCACACACACACACACACACACACACACACACACACACACACACACACACACACACACACACAGCCACACGAGTGAGTGTGTTATCAGTGGTCATCAGCGCCCACTCACGTCACACTCCTGTCGCCTTATCGGCACTTCTTTGCCCCGAGCTGTAATGCTCATTCTCCTGAGGGGAAACACGGAGACAGCGAGACACAGGGAGTGTGTGGATGTGTGGCTGTGCATGTGCACACGGTACATGTGTGTTGAAAAAGTCTGGTTGGGATGGATAGAGGAAGTGTGTAAAGATAGCCTGGGTGCAGAGGGCAGCAGACAGACACCCAGCCTGGCAAGAAAGATGGTGCGAGTGAGGAGGATGTGTGGTCTGATTACTGAGGTGAAAGTGTTGCCAGCCAGATGTGCTACACCTCTGTTGCTTTCTCTTGTTTCTCCTGCAGTTTTGCTCTAATTCTGTCTCCCTGCAGCAGTCTCTACTTCTCTCACTAGCTTTGACTTCTAGCCCTTTGCTCGGCTCTATTTCCTTCCAGCTGCAGGGCCCCTCATTTCTTCATTCCTGACCAAGCTGCTCTCACTCTTCTGCTGTGTCCACATCCATTTTTTTTTCTTTCCTGTAACCCTCTCAGACTGGAAGGAGAAGTTGTAAGCCACATGAGCATCTGCTGCATCTTCATCTCTCTTTTTAACTACTTCTTCCACCTCTTGGAGCTTGTCTGGCTCTCCCTCTCCTCCACCTCCCACTTCTCACTGACCATTTAGCTTTAACAAGTGCTCTCATAGTTAACGAAATTTCCCTGTCTCTGCTCAAATTTCTGCTATTAATCTTTCTGTCCCTTCCACCACTTTTCATCCTCTCACCTCTTAATAACACCACTTCCCCTCCTCTCCGCAGAGAAACAAGGATTCCTGCCAGCGTCTCTCCTCTTACATCTCTCCTGTGCTTTTCCCTCTTCCTCCTTACTGATTCGGCCCCATATTTTAATTTGCTAGCTTTTAATCATATGCAGAGAAGAAGAGGGCAAGGAGGAGAACAAGGAAAAGGAGGCGAGCTCGGCCAACATTTGCCTAAGGCTCTGCAACCTGGATCGATAAGTGGTCTTAAGTTTATCTGATTTTTATCAGCGGAGCTGACAGAGGGGCAGGTCAATGGGCTGTGCCCGCGTCAAGTTGACCTTTTCAGGGACGATGGTGAGAGAGCTCCCCCCGGGACCCACACGGTCCCCTGTCACAGTCTGACTGGCACAAGTCTGTTGCTCTCAACGACAAAGTCTGCAGAGACGTCTATATCAGCGCTTGCTGCGGCTGACAGGGCCTGGCTGTTGTATTTATAAACTGTCCTTTGGCCGTGACACTTTGCCAATGATCGGGTCCTAATTTATGCAGGCAAATCTCCTCGGTGCAAAAATGAAAGCTAATAGAGTCATTAGCCGCTAATTCGTGCAGGGATACCTTGTATAAATTGGCTTACTTTGTAAAGCCCTCCCCTGATAATACCCCACCTCCTCATCCCAGCATTCTCCCACTTTCTCTCTCTCTCTTTCATCTCTCACTCAGACCATAGCATACCATCATACACACTCTGAGCACGCGTACATTATTTTAGTGCCTAAATGGTTGATGGTGTGTGTTTGTTTAATGGTGTGTGAGGCAAGACATTTAATGTGTGTGCGTATGGCACAGAGCAGAGGTTCGTTCCACCTCCGTGGCTTTGTTACATAAAATATACATACTCAATGTACCAGAGATGTAACACTAAAGCAGCGACTCTATGCATGCATTAGTGGATGAACGTGTGTGCTGCCATCCTGCTGTCGCTGCCCAAAGCTGCTGATGTGTTATTGTGCCGCCTGATGGCTGATTATGACATTAAATGTTTATGAGCATTGATCAGCGATAGCCCCAAAGTGAGAGCCATTTCATATCCTCACTGGCCAATGCTTAACGGCATACTGATGGATGCACAATGATCTCCGATACGACGCAACAGGGAGACCTGCGCACGTTGCATACAAACACACTTGCACACACTTGTAGTCAAACACACACTGGCTAATGCACACACAAGATGTATGCATGGTCATGCTGTAGTGCACAGACATTAGAGGATCCATTTTGCCATTTCGTTCATTATAAACATTTGTAATATTATTTTATTTGCGTGGCAATTATGGGGATAAAATCATCCTACGAAAAAATGATAGGAGGGCAAAGCTGGCAGGACACTTGATGAAGAGTAAATGTACATTACATGATGTGTTTACAACTCCTCACCCTTTTAAAACAGTAATTTGAAAGTTGAGCATTCGGTGGATTCTGCACATTTATCATCAAACACAAATGTGACAAGACACTACTTTCTTTAAGTTCCTGATTCGTTATAGTAAGTTCATTAGAATTAGTGCTCAGTGTAGCTTGATGCAGGAAGTGTTCAAGGTTAAGGTTTGTGGGTTGGCATGGAAGGTGAGTATGCAGCACGTCCAACCTTCCTGAAGGAGTTCGAGTTCCATTTGTTTTCAGTTAGTTTAGCAACATAGCTGAAAGTCTTTCCGAAACCTTAACCAAGATGCCTGATGGATAACCACAGTTTATTTTGCAAAGTAACAATGTTTCCCTAATGCAAAGATATTGTAAAAAAAACAGACTTTGAACCTGAATGTTACATGAACACGTTTCCATGATCAATATTTTGGAGTGGCAGTAGTTTTAATGTACATTAGTTGCTGTAACTCCTCCTCGACACTGTGCATTTAGAAGTGATTCAACTTGCACTAATTAGTTCCAAACTTTAACACAAATGACAGACAGGAAACAGACAGAAGAAACTTTTAACACCCTCTGGTTTTTTTTTTTTTAACTCACGCAAACTGTCAGCAGAAATGAGAAACAGTGAATCTGTGTTTCTTTCTCTTCTTCTGCCACAGATAATGCCCAGTGGTGGAACACTACTGTGGCAGTTGGCACTTCACAGGTGCGGGTATGTTGGTGAAGCAGGGCTAAAAAAGAGCATGCAGAATCAGCAAAGTGCTTCCCAAGGAAAAAAAAAATGTTTAAAGAAATCAGTTTTTTACTTACTTTATTATTGTTTCAGCAGCGGACGGTAAAGTGATGATGTGTAGCAGGGATTTACAGACACGTTCATGAGCGCCGTACATCATTAACAGAGTGATCTCCAGTGATTTCCAATCACTGCAAATTTTTAAAGTTTGCTAAAAAGCTGGACAAAAAGAACCAATATATTATTCTCCTTGTAAAGGTAGTTATGGGAAATCTGAACAGGTTTTCCATTTGACATATGCAGAAGGTTGTGGAGGATGACAGCTTTGTGAGAGAAAATCCAAAATTGCTGCATGTTTTACCTGGACAAGCTCCCATTCCTTCTACCAGGTCCAGGAAACCTCCCACATATCCTCTTAACAGAAGGCAGCAGATGGAAAGGACAATGTGGAATCACAAATTCAAATTCCCAGATGTTCTGGGAGTCATATATGGGAATAGGATCACAGACTTAACTCTCCATTAAGGTAGTTAATCATCCATATTATTATTAGCAAAATGAAAAACAGAAACAATTTTGTTTGCTTTGAGCAGGAGAGCTCTTAGACATGTCGCCCAGATGGTCATTAATCTGATCATCCAAACAAAAAAAATCATCTCACACTTTCATGTCATAATGTGGAGGAATTTACATTCTGCGAGGGAAAACTTCCTTATAATGTGCTAAAAATAAGTCAATTATCAGTTTATATGATCTGGATCGGAGAGGATTTCACACTCGTACTTGATGCCTGCTCCGGTTTGATCCGAACACGTGTGTGTCGTCGCACTGACTGGGAATCAAAACACAGCACACTTCATTGCCAAATGCCCCCCCCCCCCCCCCCCCCCCCCCCCCCCCCCCCCCCCCCCCCCCCCCAAAACAAAAACAAATCTTC
>VOQJ01015253.1:0-12853 GCA_015052665.1 Apistogramma diplotaenia
ACTGAAAAACTGATGCACTCTTCATTATTTTCTTGCATGTTTCTTTTATAATTCTGCTGTTTAGCTTAATTAATCAACCCCAAAATTTGTGGTTGTAATGGCTCTCTTGCTCAGTGCTCTGTGTGGACCAGATGCTGGTCTCACAAACAGATCCATGAGGCTGCCAGATCTCTGTTCTTTTCTGCAGCTGCTGATGCCTGCAGTTACATGCAGTATTAATTTGGTGACATTGCTTTGCTGCAAAACACAACAGCAGTGTACACAATCGCTGTCAGGATCACTTCCTTGATGAAATAAAAAATAATTTGTGAATGAAAAAAGAAACCTGGGCTGTATTCAACAGCCAGACACACACCACCATTGTCTTCACCGAGCAAATTAAAGTTCCTAACAAGGGCTAAATTACCAGTGCATGTGTTGGGCTTGCTTTCAGTGAAATTAAGCATTTCTCCAATGCTCACCTCTCTCCCCCAGGGATTTTTATGGTTATGACTCTGCCAGAGCTGTGCAAGTGAATGAGGAGGCGAGCGAGCCAAAAGAGAATACTGGAAACAGTCTAAGGAGGACAAGAACGTGGCTTCCTTTGCCGCATTCTTTCCTTCATCAGGAATTCACTGAGGTTTGGCCATGCATTTTTTTACTGGAGCCTTTTCCTGTTCGCCTGGGAATAACAAGGCTGTCCATTTCTTGTCCCAGTGAGCTTTGAATGGGGAACCCGCAGACTGGGCTGAGCGGCCCAAGTGCTCAGGGCAACTCCAGATCCACAGTTTAAGCCTTTAAACACTGCATAAAACACAAAAATAAAGTGTCCGTAGCAGACCTCTGAAAGCTGTGGAGCTCATTTTTCTAAGAATAATACTCTCTGTGCAGATCAGCCCCAAGCTTTGGTTTGGGGTTTTGTCCCAACGGCTGGTTCTCCTTTCAGCTGCAGACAGATTCATGAAGCAATGGCGCTAATAATTGGATTCCAGCATGGGCACATCTCTCCTCTGTGCGCAGCTGGAGCTTTTAGGGTTTGACCAACATTTAATCCAAGGCTGATTGTGGTCTATAAATCCAGCAGACAGGAGGTGCAGCAGATTTACAGCTCCAAAGAGACATCAGTGCAATGGCAAAACATTCCAGCGACAACTGTTTAATTGTAAACTTATCTAACGATTACCCACAGCCAGATGAACAAAAGGCTCAGAGACCTTTGATTAGTGCTGTTCACAAAAGCTTTTTCAAAACCATGTCTGTTTATAATAACGTGATAGGATCCAAAACCCTCAGAGCCAAGGATAGCTTGGAGAAAATGTCAGAAATTTAGCTGGAGGGGACATCCTGTATCGTCAAAACCAGTATGAACAGATAACGCTTCTACCTGCTCTTCTGTTTTATTCCATTCTTCCTGACCCATTAAACAATGAGTGGTTTCAATGAGAAATAAAAAAGCCACAGCCCTGTACACAATTATCTCACTGACTAATTGTTATGTAAGCGACTGTTGTGAAATCCTGTGAAAAATTACAACCCACGATAATCACTTTGGATACATCTCTCGCCCACACGGATCCAACGCGTCTGACATCTCGCACCAATTGTTCCTGTTTTTCCCAAAAAGCATGTGAGGCAGCCCAACTGTCTGAAGGCACGGAGCAGGCGGCGGGAAGGGTGACAACACACACACACAAACACACACTGAGGTGGCCAAGGCCTGATCTCAGCAAAGACAAGGCTGGGCTGCAGCTGTGTGTCCTCATGTTCAACTCCCCCTCTAGATCCAGATTAGTAACACTGTTACTCAGCCAAGACCTGCTCCCACTGACACTTGGACTGAAATGCACTGTGGTATACATTTACACACCGGAGTCTTTATCTTTCTATTGATGTGTCTACAGGATGTGTCTGCTCACGATTTGTAAACAGCATCTTTATTACAGTAACTACATGGATGCTACAAGGATGCAGATGTAAACTGTAAGCATGATAAATAGGCCTGTCTAATGCACTAGACGGACACATTACTCAGCGGGATTTTTACCTGGCACAGGCCCTGGGCTGAAGGAGGGGAAAACTGAATGAATTTAATTTCACAGAAAGTGACAAAAAAACAACACAAAGGAAACACAGAAACCAGGCAGAATTACCACAAAAAGACAAAACGGACAAAAAGTCTCCCAAAAATGACCATAAAGATCATCGACAGGATGCACAGTTGGAGCCACACAAAAACCTCGGGGCCTCTGGGCTTTGTCTATCAATGCCCAGAGGCCTATTGTCTTATGATCCAACCATACTGAACACTAATCCATACTGACAGCTGATGATGGTGTAATGTACTGTAACATGTATTAAAGTACTAATAAAAGAGGAAAAAGAAAAGACACCACAGTCGTGCCAAAATTTAGTATTATCATTTAAAGACCTTCAGATCATGATGCTAGTGCGTGTTCTTGCTGCTGGTTTATAAGTCCGTAATTTTTATAAAAAGTAACAGACAAAGGATTTCAAATTTTAACAGGCCACAGAGACTCGCAAACGCTGATGTGGATTTTAGATTTTCAAATCCGTTTGTCTGTTACAGTCAAATGAAGACGCCACAACTTGGTGTATGACATGGACCCCCATGAGGTTGTCCTGAAACAGCTGCATCATTTCACCAAGCTAAAATGGGCGGATGTCTCATGATGTCCAGCTAACAGACACATAGAAAATTTGTGACCTAAAGATTTTTAATCAAACAAGGTGGAAACTGGTGTCACATAACACTCTGATCACAGGTTGATCCAAGGAATTGAACTGGTTTTAATTCTGGGTCATGATTTAGGTGATTTGGATGCATAAACAACATAAAACACAGATGTCATCACCTCACGGTCACCAGTGAAATTCTCATTGTGACTCTTCAGACTGAGTTATTTGTTAGTCACCATCTTGATGAGTGGATCTGACTGAGGGCCCTTTCACACAGAAAGCGGCATGCGCTGCGCTCTGATGGCTTGTGCTGCACGGTAATGGTTTCCTGCTGCGCTGAGCAAGCGCGTTGGCCGGGGAACACTCACGCGATTTGACGCACATTCACAAGACCAGTAGAAATGCAGAATGACTGGAGCGTGCACGTGTGTACACGTACAGGAAGAACGTAGCAACCAGCTCAGCATAGATTCGGGGTGTTGGCCCAGCCTAGCTCAACCTCAGTGAAGGAGACCTCAGAAACCAAGGAAACCTGCACACTTGGACCGCATCAGCTTGCAAATCACAAGATCACCACACCATAAGGATAAGCATGTACTTTTTGACCATAATTAGCACCATAACTACCTAAATGTACATCAGGATTACATTAGGATTTGAAACTAGTGATTGAGACAATAAATTCATCAGTTTATTGTCTGAAACTGATTACTGAGGCATAAGTTAAGGGAAAGACAGGGCCAAATAGGCTGATCTCAGTCACCCCTGCTGTTCATTAGAAAGGTTGCAGGTCCAGTTGGCTCCACTTTTAACACCCAGAAGTTCTGTCCATTTTTTATATGCAGTCTATGTTTGAGAGCAAAGGTTTTTAGGTGCATTTAGTGATCATCACATACATACAGATGTATATATCTGCATTTCAAAAGACCCCAATTTTGATTTAATCTCACTGCTAAGCAGTGCAACAGGCATAAAGCCCATAAAAGCAGGTTTGAAAAGCTTTACCTTAATACTGACCTGAAACAGCAACTTAGTATAAGATAAAAATTATGTTTTTGCCTCTCTCCATTGGTTGAACCTCCCATTATTATCCTGTAATGTGTAAATGTCTTCCAGGGTTTGTGGGTAAAAGGTGACATCACTGTGCAGTTAAAATCTTCTTCAGAAAAAGTCATGACATGCAGTCTACATAAATAAACAACTTGTGTTTTCAATAAAGCTCCTGTGGGTTCTTCCTTTAATTTAATCTGCGTATATTTCTTATTTCTTGTTACTCGTGTAAAGGCTGTATTATGGCTCTCTAAAGCTCCCCTCTGTGCCGGCACAGAGTTTGTGCAGTCGTCAGTCTCTTTTCTACTGCAGGGCCCCCGGAGCCAGAAGGTGTTTTTGAATCATGAGTCTGTGACTTGGCAGCGTGTTGAATGACTGTCAACATAAAGAGCAACGGTTCACCAACTCTCCTGCAAAACCAAAGCAACTCTATTCAGCCGCCAAGTCACCCACAGCAACCCCCGAGGACCCATAAAAAGCACAAAGGATGCAACCTGAGCTGTGCAGTCATTAGGTCCCCTGATGCTTTAATAAAGAAAAAAAAAACTGTTCAACCATTACTTTATTTAAAACGCCTCATAAGGGCTTGATGCAGACTGCGTGATATTTTTAGCACCCTGTTTGACAGGTGAATGTTACATTTACAGCATAGCTGGAGTTCCTCTGGAGCGGTTTATGGGTGATTCTTATGGACAGTGTCACACCAACAATGTGTGACAACCCTGTTCTAGTCCCATAAATTAGCGACTCTGAAACCACAAATCAGTAAATACAACACGGCGATAATCATTTAAAAACAGTGTCAATTTCCCAAATATTTTTCAGATATTAGTCAAACATAACATGCAATGGTATATGTAGTTATAACGACCAATATGCGAAGTTTTTTTTAGATATTTCCACCTCCATGCAAAATAAAAAAACAGAAAGCAGCAAAAACATGAAAACAACTTTATCTGAAACATCAGCATCCATATCATGCTTGAAGGCCACTTCATTAGGTACACATCTTCAACTGCTCGTTAGTGCAAATCTTTAATCGATCACATGGCAGCAACTCAAAGCATTTAGGCACAGACACATGGTCTAAATGAAGTTCAAACTGAGCATCAGAATGGGGAAAATGGGGACTTTGGCATGGTTGTTGGTGCCAGATGGGTTGGTCTGAGCATTTCATAAATGTATCATCTTCAGGGATTGAAAAAGAGAAAATATCCACAATCTAGGCACACTTTGGGCCTCTCTGAGCATCATTTAAACACCATAGTCCACCTGAGCATTGTTGCTGACTGTATCCATCCTTGATGACCACAGTGTGCTCATCTGCTGATGGCTGCTTGCAAGAGGATAAAATCCTCTCCCAGGTATTCTGCCATGCACAATTTCCATGCATTTGTCTTTTAGGACTTTTGTTTGATCTCCATACATTTTAAGAAAAAAGAAAAGTGCAAACTCAGCAGATTGACTGGTAATAAAAATAATTTAGAGTTATGGCCATGCTTTAAAGCTGTTATGATTAAAGTCAAAGAATGAGATTGTGCAGAACTCATTCTGCTGAGTCTGCACCCTGTATCCTGTCTATATGTCATCTGTCCCTTCCTATATGTGAAACAAAGACATGGAAATAGGGGGTGAGTCAGGGCACCACAACCAGTGTGAACTTGCTGCTCATAAATCAGACACAGCTCTGTAACAATGGACTCCACCTGACCTTTCCTTGTTGCTGCTCTCAGCACCAGAGCGCAGCTTCTGCTGCTGCTGCTGCTGCTGTAGGGTGGTGCGAGTCTGATGATCTGTGCAGCCCAGCAGGGTTACAGGCAAGAGCGCTGCTGTTTCAACAAAAAATAAGTAGTGAAAGCACCTTGAGCTGCATGCCAGAAAGTGCTTTACTATAACTGGCTGCTGTCACCAATACTGAGCCTCCTCAAACAGTTTGATGAGCAACAGGGAAACAAACAAGCTGAAGGAGGAAGGAGAAGGAGGTGGTGGGGAATTACTGAGCTGTGTTGTTGCTTTTAAAGAGTCGCCCAGACGCCATGTGAACCACAGATGAAGCGTTAAGTGGTGACTCACACAGACTGCAGCGACTGAGTTTGAAGAGGGTCTAAGATACACAAAAGAGGACGGAGACAAGCTGAAAGGAACAATTCAGGGTCTGTCGTAATATCTTGATAAAAAGGTTGATTTTCTCAGCCAGCCTCCTCCTTCACAGCATTTTGCCCCTTTGGTTCTTTATTTGTCCTCCAAGTTAAGTTTTTCTCTCTCTGTCCTCTTTCTTCCACCTTGCCTGGATTGCTGGGAAACCCCAACATGCATCCAACAATGTCACTCAAGTCAAACAGGGTAGAAAGTTAACACTCAGTGTCTCCCAGCGCGCCATCATCTGATACTCTCTGAGAGAGCTGCACACGGAGTCAGAGGTGTGGCGAGGCAGCAATGCTGCAACTGTGCATGGAGAGAGTGCGCATAAGAAAGATCCCTTAAAACCTGGGTGTGAATGTGTAAATCCCCTTCCAATTTTGTGTATCTAGAAGATGTTTAGGTTAGAGCAGCAGCAGAAGTCTGAGCATGTGCAACATATTTGCTGTGCCCCACATGGCCAGGTATCTTAATCCCCACCACCCTTGGGATTCCCCACCAAGAGATCCCATTAGCCAGGATAAAAGCTGTAATGTAGTCCGGAGAGGCCTGATGGACTTGTGGTGCGCTGCAACCCCCCACAGTCCAGCAGTGACCTCCATCTGATCCCTCACTAACTGGAATTACAGCTCCGGCTCCAGCGGGCAGTGTAAAAGAGCAATGAACTGTAAAGCATTTTGATGTCTTAATGAACAACATACACACACAGCAACAAGTCCAACAAGGCGCACCTATAAATTCAAAATGAGCAGCAGCTTTTGCAGATACCAAAGAAACCGCTTCAAACAGGCGAAGGCTTGCAGCGCGGGGAGAGAAAATACTTAACAGTCAGAAACACAGATGCAGCCAGACAGTGTTATAAACTGGCAGAGATGATAGATCTGTGTGTCTTCATGGGTTTTCATGAAAGTCTTCATATATAAAGTGAACTTAAAGAATCTGAAGAGTGAAAAATCTCCTGCATTCTTCTTAGACCTACAGAAGGGTAACATAGCGCTGGGTCAGCATCTGGTGTCACTGAGCAATAATCACACACAATGTGAACACGAGAAATATTTCAAGGACTAGATCCGGAGATCAGGAAATTTATTCACTTTAATGATGTCTGGAGAGTGATCAGAGCGGGTGTTGGAGCATGAAAGTGAAGAAATCAGAGACACCTGAACATAAATTGCAACCTCGATCCTCAACGTAAACAGGGATGAAAAGAAACAAGTCCGATCATGTGCTGGAGAAAGCTGATCAATGACCGGCATGTGAACAATAGCAAGAAAAAGCTGATGAATTCAGTGATCATTGTAAGAAGGAGAAGTCAGGTATCCAAGTCACAGGTACACAAACAAAACAGTAATCAGCGGGAGGTTACGGGTAATGAGAGAGCCTGAATTACTCGCGGCTGCATTTTCTACATTTTGGCCTCGACTCTGAGTGTAATCACTTTAGTATGTTTCCCCTCAAAGTTTGTGCACTTCAGTCTAAGGGAAATAAAAGAAGAAAGTTCTGGTGAGAAGCCAATACCCTCCAGTGTCCACTTGTCCTAACAAAACAATGAGGACAGCGTTTCTGGAGCCAAGAAGAACAGAAAAACATTACTGCAGGGGAAAGATTTCTGGTGTTTGCAATCATCTCAGCCAGTTCTGGTTTTATTATCAGATTCTGATTTGTGATACTGTGGCCTATATAATAACGTTTCAATGATGTGATCAGTTCTTAAAACTTTATTACTGCTCCTGTCACCTTTAACCTTCTGCTAAGCTTTGATTTTTTTTTTTTTGGCTTCACTTCACAGCATGCAAACCACACTTTGAATACCTGAGGTTTGCATCTCATCACAGATTTGGCTTTTAATGATTTCTTTGAACTGCCCCTTTTCCAGGGAGACATGATTGTACAGCATACATCTTTAATCATTTTAAAAACAAGTTAGAATTTTTTTTTGGATTGTCTCTAATCCACGCAGGGTACTTATATATTTATTTAAATAATCTGATATTTTTGCACTTCAGTTAAAAGCCAAAAACCAGGACTCAGGTTTTAATTTTTTTTTTAAATTTTGTATTTTTGAAATGCATTTTTATCTTCCATTATTGAACTGAAAGCGTCTGTACTGCCATGAAGAAATGCAGGGTTTTTTTTATTATTGCTGTCTGCCAGAGTTTGTTGCTTGCTGCTCAACAGCTTTAAAAAAAAGCTGAAGAGGTAAAACATTTGACAGTAAGTTTTTTTTATTTAAAAAAAAAGCTAAAACAGAGGAAAACAGAATGCTTTTATTTTTGAAATTTTGACACTGTAAAGCATGCCAATACATATTCTCTGATTTAAAGGATTATTTGTCACACGAGATGCATGTAGTAGGCACAGCAATGAGTTTAACGCTGTTAAAATGAATTGTTTACAGAGTGCAAACATGAGGAGAAGTGTGAATGATTTTCTTTGTGCAGAAGTCAAAGTTCACCGCTGGGTTGGGATGAGGGAATTTTTACCCAAGCACACAAGCTGGAAACATCTTTTTGTAGAATCATGATATGATTATTTTCCAGACTATAAATGATATACAAGCATCAAGGTTATGAGGTTTGGCCAATTTTCTCTTGAACGAGTCAGCAAATGGTTTTTTATTGCACAAACCTTAAAGGTTTCTTTGCCAAAGCCAAAGAAGTGTTTAGATTTCCATCTACTGTATGAGCTCTGGAGGTTTCCTTCTCGCTCTCCCAGGCACAGAGTTGATCTTCCTGCTAAAGCTGTGGCTCGTTCACAGCGGCGCATTACAAGCAACTAGGGACCATCTGGTAAAATAAATGGTTAATAAACCGACCCCTCCTTGAGTCACGCTTCTGCTACGGCTCAGTTATGGAAACACTAAAGCTACAACGCACACCTGGTTCAGAGTCCTGGTTGCATTCCCTTTATTCAGAAACCAGGACCCATAGAAACCAGTGTCGTTTTCCCAATTAGGAGAAGAAAGGAGGGCTGGAGATGAAGAGAGACAGCAGCAGCTTCTGGAAGCAGCATGAAAGCTGCTCATTTGCTAACACCCTGCTGGGTTAATTCAACCCCTGCATGAGTGTGTATGTTTTCACACTGGCCTACTGAACTCTTTCATTTCATGCCATCGGAGGACCTCTGGTGTGGACAAATAGAGTCAAAGGAAGGAACGGATAATAATGCACGTGTAGAGCTAGCAGTGTCTCACATGCCACAAAAATTTATGATGAGTCAGGAAACAAACTGTTGGTTTTTGTTGCCCCTATTTAGTGGGCATATTTCAAGAATTTTACACTGAACATTCACTTTATTAATAGGTGCATCTATTAAACTGCTCATTAACACAAATATTTAATCAGTCAAACACATGGCAGCAACTCAATGCATTTAGGCATGTAGATATAGTGAATATAACCTGCTGAAGTTGAAACTGAACATCAGAATGAGGAAGAAAGGTGATTTAAGTGAGTTTGAATGTTGCATGATTGTTGGTGTCAGATGGGCTGGTCTGATTATTTCACAAGTTGCTGATCTACTGGGATTTTCCCACAAAATCATCTCTGGTGTTTATAGAGAATGGTCTGAAAAAGAGAAAATATCCAGTGAGCAGCAGTTCTCTGGGTGTCATTTTGATGCCAGGAAAGGAACAGCTACTCAAATAACTACTCATTACAACGGAGGTATGCAGAAGAGGCATCCAGATGGGCTACAGCAGCAGAAGACAATGCCAGGCGTCACTCCTGGGGCAAAAATGTATTTGGTCAGCCGCTGATTGTGCAAGTTCTCTTACATATAAAGATGTACTTATTTTCCACCATGATTTACAAATTTTTTTCTCATTTTGCCTCTCATAGTCGGAGTGTAGCTATGATGGGAATTACGGACCTCTCTCATCTTCCTATGTAGGAAAACTTGCACAATCAGTGGCTGACTAAATGCTTTTTTGCCCCACTGTATCTAAAATCAGGAAACTGATGGTCTGATGATTCTCAGTTTCTGCTGTGACATTTGGATGGTAGCTTACGAATTAGGCACAAACAACATGAAAGCATGGCTTCACCTTGCCTTCTATCAATGGATTCAGGGTGCTGGTAGTGTAATGGTGTGGGGGATACTTTCTTGTCACATTCTGGGCTAACTTAGTGCTAACTGAGAATTGTTTAAACGCCACAGTCTACCTGACTACTGTTGCTGACCATGTCCGTCCTTCTATGACCATCGTCTGACGGCTTCTTCCAGGAGGATAATGCACCATGTCCTAAACCTCAAATTTTCTCAAACTGGTTTCTTGAACATGACAGTGAGTCCCTGCACCCAAATAGCCTCCACAATCACCAGATCTCAGTCCTAAGCTGCATATTTGTTAGCGGAGCAGCTGAGAAATCTGCAGCAACTGCGTGATGCTATAAAGCCAACATGGACCAAAATCTCTGAGGAATGTTTCCTGCACCTTGTTGAATCTATGTCATAAATAATTAATGCAACCCTGAAAGCAAAAGGGGTCCAATCCACTATCAGCAAGGTGAACCTAATGAAGTGTCTGGTTTACATGTAAATGCACTTTCTTTAAGAAGAGTGGTTATAAACACATGTGGTGAAAAAATTGCACCATCAGTCCAAACCAGAACTAGCAATGTATACCTAATAAAGTGGCTGATGAGTATATGTAAAAGGATGAAGGTGCACAAAAATCTGTGCCATACAAATGATGTGATGCAGTTTAAAAACCTCCAGCCCAGACTCGGAACAGTTCATTTTAGTGCATCGGTAGCTTGCGGTATGTGCTTGCCTATGTGTGTGCGTGTTCACAGCTGGTCACAGCTGGTTTTAATAGAAAAGGAACTGGCAGATTAAAAAATGAGTTACAATGAAGGGAAAGAGGGATTTGGAGCTCTAAATACCATGAAAGAAAATAACACATATATCAGAGTCGCCAGGCATTCAGCTTTTTTTCCCCTCTATTCCAGCTCTTATGTGCATTTTCACAGAAAGCAGAAGCTCTGAAGACACCAAACAGTTAAACTGAGGTTTGGCTCCACAATTACAAAACATATTTCTACCAAATAGAGTTTTCAGTCTTCATGTGAAGCTGCATTAAGTGTCCTTCAGTTCTCCTGCAATTACACTCAGAGATAACAGCGGAATCATGCAGCAAATATGAATGTTGCTTAAAACTTTACTCTCAACAGCTGCTGACTGTAAAAGAACAATTTCACCTTAACGTCCATATATTTGTTTTAGATGAATATCACGAGCTTCAAACTACCTCTCTCAGCTGTCAGACGTCACCTCAGTCATCATTTTCTTCTGTCACACCAAATCTCTGCATGTCCTCCTCTGTGGCCTTTTCCTCCTGCCTGGCAGCTCCATCTTCAATGTCCTTTGTCAAATTCCTCTGCAAAATGTCCAAAGCATCTCAGCCTTGCCTCTCTGTGGTTTATTTTTAATCTTTTATATTTTGGTCACACCCAACAACAATCTTACCATTTTCAGTTTTGTCACTTCTAGTTTGGCCTTCTGCCTTTTTGTCAGCGACACCGTCTCTAATTTAAAAGTTATGCTTTTACGCAAAGACTGAAAGTGACTGAGTTGATCAGAAAAATTTAAATGAGATCATGTCGGCATCCACAACAGCTGCATGATGAAGAACATCTGAAATGATCAAACTGAAATGTGAGTAAAGTTTGCCAAGCTGATCACTGTTGGTTTAGCTACAAAAGTCCTGATATACAACGTTATAATAATCTAACTTGGACAAACATTAGACCAGATAGTTTGTTTTCTTTATGCTGTGGTCACCCCTAACCTTTTAAACTTGGCAGGTTTCTCCTTCAAGATCAAGATCTTCTTGTGCACCTCTGCTCATTCTCCATATGGCAGCTAATTTAAGATTGTTGAAGATTTAAAGATTGTTCTGGTGTGAGCAAAAACCCACGCTGTTTCCAGTGCACTGTGTGCTGGCAGACGATGGCACACACCATAGTTCAGGACATTATAATAAAACTCTGCGCTGACAGCCTCAAAGTGGGGGATGAATTCATGGGGCACAACCCCTTAAATGCCCCCAAAAAACAAACTCCTGTTCTCACTTCTCAGCTGACATGCTGCCTTCAGGATTGAACAGGGTGGCCTCTTCCCCTGAGAATGCCTGAAAACTGATTTTTTACAGGCCCATTACCCAAACTCAATAAGGTCTCATGGTACACTGACTGATTTTCACAGCGCAGGATGCCAATTAATGGGCATGAAGTTATACACCCACATTTCTTAAAAAGGCAGCCAAGTCTGCAAAACCACCATGAGGTTTGACGTAAAGTGTTTGATATTAGTAATACGACAGCAGAAAAGATGGTGCAGTAGCTGTGTCACAACTTTTTATCGCATCTCATGGCCTTCAGCAGATTGCCAACTTGTTACAGAAAAACAGAGGTTCACATTTCTCATTAAAACTAATGAATCACCCTCCACGGGGCCTCACAGCAAGAGGGCTTGAGCCCAGCAGGACCCTGCCAATGTGGAGTTTGCAAGTTCTCTCCATGCTTGCTCAGGGTTTTCTCCAGTTTCTCCTGCCAGTGAAAAACATGACAGGTTAATGCTCCCTGTTTGGGCCCAGGACACTAATACATGAGAACGTTATCTTCTTCCTGGTTAAATAAAAGAACACTTTTTTTTTTTTGTAGTTTACCTCTGTGCTCCACCATAGTGGGGTTTAAAATCAAATAATCAATACGTGACTGAAGTGCAGCCTTAGAAAGTGTGGCTTCTACTGCATGGCATTGAACAGGAGTGGCTCTCGACCTTATTGTACATTCTGTATAATGACGAATAAGGACATCCTATCTAAAATTGTTTAGGAATTACATTTTTTATACATCATGCACTTCAATCACATATTGATGCTTTAACCCTTATATTATGTTAAAAAAAAAATACATTGATTATGTTGCGGGTCATTTTGACCCATATTGTTTAAATCCACTCAAAACAGTCAAAAATGAAGTTA
>VOQJ01015253.1:16999-29179 GCA_015052665.1 Apistogramma diplotaenia
GTACAAGGAGAGAGAGGATAAAGCCGGCAAATCCTTGAGAGTAGTTCTTTGTCCATGAAGAGAGGCGAGTTCCTGCTTTTGTTTTTTTTTTTGTATTTTCACTACATGACAGCTCTTTAAAATGTCTCCAGCAGTGAAGCGATCTGTGATGTTATTCAATGTCAAGGTCGTCAAATAAAAAGTAATAACGGTAAAAGTTTGGGGTCAGAAAAGTGAATGTGTTGGCACAAAAAAAGAGAAGCCTCAGATCAGACAGTTCAACCAAAAGCATGAGAGTTAGGGCACCGAACGGACTTCCTGCATTTTATTCCAGATCCACAGATGACGGGACGACAGGCAGGAGTGAGCGGAGAGGAAGCGTATGCATGTTTGAGTGTGTGTGTGGGGGTGTTGCGTGCGTGTGTGTGTGTGTGTGCGTGAGTGTGTGTGAAGTTAAAGAAAGAGAGGGGTTCATTTCTGTAGCTTTACAAGAGGAGGCAGCAGTTGCTCTCTGTGGTTTTTTCTCTGTTCCTTTGACCTATAAAGAAAGGAGAGCAGAGACATGAGGTGAGAGAAAAACATCCAGCTGACACAAGACAGACGTCGCTGCGATCTGCTGGAGGTCTCTTCCTGTTAAAAGGGGGTTTGTCCTCCCAACAGCTGTAAAGTGCTTGTTCATGTGGGACTGTTTTGACTGCTGGGGTTTTCTCTCTACTACAATATTTACCTTACAATAGGAAATACCCTTGAGGCCACTTGTTGTGAATTGATGCTACATAAATAAAATGTAATTGAAGAGGGATGTTCCTGGAGACCAGTTTAGAGGGGTAAAAAAAATCTAACTGACCAGTCTAAAGGTGAGGAGACACTCAGGAAACAGTAAACACAGAAAACAACCATAAATGTATTATTAATGTGTGCCACACTGCACTGTGCACATGCACAGCATAACTGGATGGAGCTTCTGTGACGTCACTTTGACGGGTTGGCTGAAATGCTGAGGCACAACTTATACGTTGAAGATGAACCTTCTCCATCTTTGGTTTGTGTCGCACTTTTTTAAGCTTTATTACTACTCAGCTGGTCGTGAGTATTTGCAGACAAACTATAGGCAACTATAGAAATCATTCTATGGAGGTTTTTTATGGAGCCGGAATAAAGATTTATTTTGCATTATATGATCCAATACCACACTCCGAGTGGTTAAAATAGCTAAGTTCTTATAGAAAGAATAAAATCCAAGGTGCACGTGAAAATTCCTCACCATGAGAGTTGGGCTCTGGAAGGGTCTCCCTGGCAACCAAATGCATGACAGTTGTTCGACCCGGCGGCAGCTTTAGAGCTTTAAACACAGAAAAAACACGTGATTTATCATCGTATTCATCATCGCATGATATGAGTAAATGTTTATGTGTGTCTCTCATAGGGATTATTTCATTTTCAGACATTTTAACCTTCAGGTAACCGAGCAGGGTGCTACTATGACAGTTTTCATTTTTGAGAACATGATACCACAAATGAATCAATCTACCTGGCATCAATGTTATTATGAGGTTGAAGCCAAACTGTGTTGGTCACATAATAAATCTGTTCTACTCCCTACAAGTGTGTTGCTGTAGCTTTAAATTCTTCAGGCTCTGTGCAGCTTGGAAGTAAGTGAAGCTGCACCAGAAACCTCTTCTCCATTTCTGCATATACATATTTAATCATGCAGGCTCACTGAGATTGTAATCTTTTACAGGAGAGACCTGTGAACAAGAAAACATTTTATCCTTGAGGTATACAAGTCTGCTGTTAACTTCAAACGCAAATGTGTTTGTAAGACTCCAAAAGAGTGACGTGCTCGGGGATGAAGGGCTTCTCCCTAAACCTAAAATATGTTTAAATGTTTGTTCAGCGCAGCTTCCCTGCTCCGAAGCTGATGGGATTTACCAAAACAGAAGTGCGTGCTTCTCAATCTCAAGTCAGTGTCACTCTTGCCATGATTTAATCTGGCTTTTTAACTCAGGGCTTCTTTAATTGTTCCTAATTAGTACTCAGACAATTGGCAGATGTAAGTTCCTCAATAAATACCCTTTTAACTGTAGGTAGTCTGCAGTCCCAGAGGTATATTATCAATACCTGATCCATACCAGAAAACAATTTGTTCTACAGACGAGCAAACATGTCTGCACTTCCTGTCACCACTACAGTTTTAAAGGCATTGATTTCTTGCTACTGTTAGATTCAAAGTGCTGAACAGAAACGCAGAAGGAGGAATCTCAGCCAATTTCAGACGACTCAACGACAAATGGCAAAAGAAAGAGAGCTGATGTATGGTTGAAGGCAGATGGAAACACTCTGGTAATACAAACATAATATACAGATGTTGCCTGACATCAGTTTTGGCACCACTTACTCCACTAGCGCAAGCCTGCAAACCCAGCATCCAAATTGCTGAAGCTGTGCTGGAGAGGAGGCTAAGTGCTCCTCTGCATTACTTACTAGAAGGCAGCAGAGCACTTTAACATGTTTCAGCTTCACTACCACAATGACAGACACAGGAAAACTTTACCAGAACAGCTGCATTTATTTCATGTGATTTTTGTTTTACTTAGAGCCACTTTGTCCTGTGTTTTTATTGAGCTGTTCTTTGAAGCCATTTCGGTCACAGGTTGTATTCAATGTTTTGGCTATTGTAACACATCCAGTTACCAAATTTTGGAACAAATAAAAGTATATTTTTGTTAATAAAATCTTAATGGTATCCATCGCCACCTCTGCATACCGCATGAACAAAAGCTTAGACCAGCAGATAATGTCCAGATGTGTCTCACAAGATATAAACTCTTCAGTTTCACTTCCCATTTACAGTACTTCTATGTGAAACAGAAAGACACCGATCTTCATGTCACGCTTACTCTGATTAAAGGGAAACATCCAGCCAGTGTGAGAGATTAGAGGCAGTGAGGTTGGCTCTCAATCAGGAAATACTGTCTGCTTTAGTTCATGTTTTGGGTACAGTGAAATAATCCAAACAGCAGCAAAGGAGGAAGGATGAGGACTGGGAATGTGAGGACAGTGGCAGAGGTTCATGGTAGTAAAACATTAGATTAACAACTTTGTGTACTGCTGCTACTGTAGGTATGCCTGCTGCTACTGTAGGTATGCCTGCTGCTACTGTAGGTATGCCTGCATGCCTTTTTGGCTTCAGCAAGATAAAAGCATAGACACCATTCTCTGTCTCTGTGATCGTGTCTGTGCTCAGCGATGATCTTACCTCCCAGGGTGACGTTGCCATGAAGGAAGCGTCCCTGGAAAATGAGGCGCAGTATACTGGGACTGCTCACCTGCTCCTCCTCCCATCCTGCCAAGGAGAGGAAGAAGTGCATCAGTTACCTAACTGATGCAGCACTTTTAATCATCCGACTGTGTTTTTGTGTTTGTGTCCTACAAACAAAACAAACCTCTAAAATTTTTATTTAACCAAACTCAGGATTCTGTTTCCAAATGAACTCAAACTGTCAGTTTGTTATTTAATCAGCTGGCACGTACACTGGTACCAGTCCATCAATGAGCTAATACTGACTAATGTACTGGCCTGCCCAGTTCTTTGGTCTGGCTCTGACATTAATGTGTCCATCCAACACCATAATACAAGGTGTGATCCAAAAAAGAAAATCTGCATAAAAATTTTCAAAAGTCTTATTTAATTTAAATTTGGCCAGTTTGCTCTCACGAGCATCTTCTTGGCAACGTCCTGACAACTTTCAGTCTGGATGCCATTTTTACATCATTTCCTGGAAGCCCTGTTCTCTTGCACTGCTCCATGCCCCCAACTCCGAGCTGTAAAAACATTCAAATACTGTCCACTGAGATCAATACTGCTTTCTTACCAGGTTGTAAACATGCTTTTTCACATGGAAGTCTAAGGGGATTGACTCATGTGGCTCCTAGAGAAACTGCAGCTTTTGGAACTTCAGCAATGCCTTCTTTTCAAACTGGAGCCGGCTCTCTGGCTACAGCCGAGCAGTTTTTATTTGAAGAGTGTGCAGTTTCTAAGTCCAAAGGCTGCTCGTCACATGAGGAGCAAACCTAGAAGCATACTCGTCATCTGATTCTACAGTCACATCGACGAGTTTCACGGTAAAATCCTGAGGTGTTTGATGGAGAACCGTTTTGGAAACACCAACCCAACCTTTTGCTCACCACTCAACCCACCTCTCACATCTGGCCCCTGCCACTTTTTCCTCTTCCAGAAAATTAAAATCAAGCTGAGGGATCACCATTTCTATACACAGGAAGAGGTCCAAAATCAATTGTAGAGGCTGATAGATTAAAAAATAGCAGCTGTGATGAAAAAAGTCCAGAGGTGCGTGACAAGTTGAACTTCAATGGGTGACTTGCCAAATTTAAATCAGGTAAGGCTCTTAATTTTTATAGGGCCATTCTCAAAATAGCACCTCATACTGTCGCTTATCCACATTTGGGCTGGAGTCTATCCCAGCTATCACAGGGCGAGAGGTGGGTTACACCCTGGGCAGGGCCAACACACAGAGACAGACAATACAGCCATTCACCCCTACAGTCAATTTAATTTAGAATCACTAACTAACCTAACCCCGTGGAAGCTGGAGTTGCTGGAGGGAACATTCAAACTCCGTGCACAAATGCCAGGCAGTGGATTTGTATCCACTGTTACAGCTCATCTGTTTTTCACTTCTAAAACGTTTCAATTTCTTTAAACTAGCTGGTGTTAATACTCACATACTCTTAAAGAGATCACGTTAAATATTTGCAGAAACTAGCAAAATACGTGATACTGAACCTCCAAGTCGGACTGATTTAAAGTGAGGAATATATTAAAGAGAATAAGAAACAGAGGAGACTGAATCCTTTATAACATACCCGCAGGCCAGTTGTCAAATACGTGCTTGGCGATGTCCGTGGCCGAGTCATTCGGGGAGAAAGTGAAGTCCTGCGTTTTGCCACTGACCAGGATCAGGCGGAGGTGCACCTAAAGCAACAAACAAAAGCATTTAAATATTGGCCCATAGAAATGTCATACCAACCAAACTGCCATTAAAATTCTTCTCAATTAGTCATGGTGAAATCCCTTTCCTTCCTCTAACCTCCTCAGACATGAGGTGACCTTCCGAAGGGTGTGAAGAGACAGGCATTCCAGTCTAATTAGATTTAGCCACACCAGCTCTCCACCCTCTGACTGGGCGACTTCATTCACCGCGGGCTTACGCTGAAGTGAGCCCCTGTTGCTGGAGACAACAGCAGATCAGGGTGGGGCAGAGGGGGGGAGAACACTGGGCCTTTAGTTCCAGGGTGCTGCTGCTCCTCTCCGGGCCGTCAGCCTAATGCGATAACCCCAGGTGTCCCAGACAGCTCTGGGCCATGTTATTAAATTTACATGGCCAGTGCGTAGCCCCAAGCGCACAAGTGTGTGTGTGTGTGTGTGTGTGGGAGGGTCTCTTAACAGAGGGGCTTCTTTTATTGTCCTCTGGCCAGCTACACATAGCATCTGTTAAAGAATAAATAAAAAGGGGAAATTCATGTCCAACATGCCTTACAGCAGTGTCCAAAAGTATTTGTAGCTTTAGATTGAAAATGTAAATCAGAAAATAATTATTAAGCTTTAAATAAATAAGGTTCTGTAAATGCTGAGCCCTTATTTACAATCAGCCCAGCAGGCTGGAGGTACCGATACTAGAAAGAGAGAAGCAAAGTGGTGACTGTCAGGCTGCAACAAACTTTACGAGAAATCTACCAAATGTAAAAACTTTGGCAAATTAAAGCAAACAAAAAGCTTTTTTTTTTAGCTTCTTTGTAATTCAGTAGCGTTGCTGCTGCAGAAAACAAACAGGCGATGGATTGGAGAAGTATTTTAATGAGACTGTAAGAAGAAAAAAGAACCTACTGAAGCGAGGGTTCGTTCTGGTTGGAAGAAACAGAAATCGATGTGCCTGACATTCTTTTCTAACCACCAAGTCCTGCTGGAAATGTAGGCTGCACCAGGTATCAAAAATGGTTTTCATTAACAATTAACTCTGGGTTTTTCCCGCAAATGCAAGGGAAACAATACCAGGACTGACTAAAGAAAAGGTACTTTAATCATTTTTCTAAGTGGGGTTTAATTTATTTCAATTTAAATATTTTTGAATAAATTGGCCAAAAATAAAATCAAAATGAACAGACTTCCTTTTTGTAAGGTAACACAGACTCTTTGCCCTAACTACATGCAGACTAACAAGTGTTTTGAGCCAGGAAAAACCTGACACCAGACTAAAAACTTTGGTGTCAAACGGCCAAACAGAGATGGGAATCAAAGAGTAGTTCCCAATACCCCTTAGGGCTTGGATTTTTATCTCAGCTTTGATTTTGGCTTCCACTGACTAAGAAAATGAGATAATTGGCATAAATTGATTATAATAAACACTTGTTTTATTTCTAGTGTTACAAAATTACCACACCCTTTCCCCTTTATGCCAGTGTCCTCTCATCCCTCTATAAAAGCTCAAGCTCCCTGACACTGAATTATTATTAACATTAATTATTAACATGTACACCATCAGAATGTCTGCTTTCTGCAACAGGAAACGCTGCATCAACGCACAGGACAAACCTCAGTTCTGAGAATGGCGATATGCTCGCTCTTCTACACTACACCCACCACATGCTCCTTTAAAAGCCAACAACCACAAATTCACTTATTAGCATACAACACATATACATGAACACACACCATATCTACCTCATCCAGGAGATACAATTCTGTCAGAACTCTACTGATGGAAGGAAGCCTTCCAAGTCGACACTGCAAAGGCAAGTTTATGCCTTAGTTTAGCTTTTATGTATACCTTACTGACAATACTGTACTTGTGACTTATTTATTTTTGCACTTGAGAAAAAAATGTAAAAATGTGTTTTTAATATTGCACATAAGTAATATGAAAGTTTTTTGACAGCAGTTAAACGATTAAAACACTGCAAATTCTAGAGTAGAAACCAATGTACAGTTTATTTTAAAAGACCTGTGTTTTTCCTTTTGAATTTATGAATGCCCATTAACAAGGCAAAGATATTTCTTATCCAAATGCTCGATTAATTGATGGTGAAGGCGATAAAGGTGTAAAAAAGCGTGAACTAACAGAGAGATATCATTTACTGTGATTAGAAGATTCATTCCGGTTAAATGTGTTACTACGAAAACTTCATTATATTTGAGCTCCCTGTTAAGACATCTAATAAGACATTTTCTGCCATAACCCTTAATTTGTATCGACTTGCACAAGTGTTGCTCCCACTTGTGTTGACCTTATGGTTTTAAGCTTCTCACCGCTTATTTTATATTGAAAGAAAATTTTTGTCTCACTTTTCCACCTACATTAGACTGTATAAATGTCAGCTCGTGGTCAGGATTGAAACTTAACTGAAATATCAGCCCATTTTGGATCTCTGTCTCTGATCCTTATTTAGCTCTAATCTCTAATCAATCATTCATTTTTCAGTTAAAAACAAAAAATCCTACAGATCCCATCAGCTAAATCTTTTTGCTGGGATATCTCTACTCCAAATTCAGAGCTGACAGATGCAGGAACTTTTCCCCCATGTTTGCCCTTCTTAAAAAACGATGGAACATGAACTTTCTTTGGTTCACAAATGACAGAGGAGAGAACAAAGAGACTTAACCACAAGGTTTGACATTAGGATGGGACAACCCCGCTCTCTGATCTGTTTACAAACACATCCCCCCCGACCCCCTTTCCTCTTGGTGGTCCTCTGCCCTCCCATCCCCCTGTGAACTGAATAACCTCAATGTGGGGTTGCGTACCCATGTCATCATTAACAAGCTTTGTCCCTGTTCCTTTCATCCCAAACAAAACAAAAACAAGAGTCAAATCTGCCAGGTCACTCATGGCAACATCCCACATGACAAAGTCCTCGAGGTTCACCAATCCAAAGAAAGTCTTCCGAACAGAATTATGATTACTTTTTTTTTTAAAGGGTAAACGGGATAACAAAGGCTTATCCACTCTTCATGCTAGTCAAGTTTCCTAAAAACATAGCCAGCCACAAGTTTCAGAATAGCTGCCAAGGGAGATGATCTATTAAATAACACTCTGGCCTCCTGTGGGTTTTACCTGACGTTACGGTCCTACATAAAACATCTAACATTTTTTAAATGAATCACATGTACTTCTAACATTTGTAATTTTAAAATCGTATTTTTCAATTAAATTAATATATGGCTTCATAAATGTCATAAAAAAATTAAATGACAAAAAGGGTCCAAAAACGATCTTTAAATATCATGTTTTGTCTTAACAACAATCCAAAGCCTGAAATATATACAAACATGACCAAAAGTGTATATTTTCACACAAGGAACTCAGTTTGGATTCTGCAAGTGTAAAAATGTGGGCCAATTAGAACATTTAAAAAAAGACAATCGCCTATGAAAAGATTTTTTCAAAGGGGTAAAAACTGATTTATAAAATATCTGAACAATCATTTCTTCATGTTATTTTTCAACACTGAGTCCTAAATCCGATGTTACTGCAAACTTAAAAAGACTGCACAACAGTAAACAGGAATCATCCCTGCTGACCCTGAAGGTGGCAGATTTAAAAACATCCATAAGGAAGCTGAGAGTGAATTATGCTTTCCTTTGTATTGGCCTAAGCATGACAAGTTAAGAACAACTATATTTTACGATATTTGGTGAGCTGATAATGACATACAGAAATAACAGCTTCACAAATTTTCTACCTAGAATTTCCTGCCTTTGTTTCTAAAGCTTGGAAAAAAACTTGATGATGCTACTTCTTTGTTATTGCTGTTGTTGTAAGTCTGTTGCTGTTGTTTTACACACGACACAATAATAATATAAATAACAGTAAATTTAATCAGGGAAAATGTCTGTGAAACAACAAGCAAACATCAAATTTCTGATATTGTTGCTTCCCTTATTATACAGAATTAAAGCACTAAAACAAGCATGTTTTTAATTGCCTCCATACAATTATTTTCCAAGCAGAACATCTGCTGGTTGAAACTTTCTAAATGCAAATACCTGCCAGCTTTTCTTAGTTACATAGTGGGTAGTAGAAATAAGTGAGCAAAAAGCCAACAGAAACTTCTGCTATTGTGCCCATTTCTGGCCTGGTGGGGTGGGGGTAGGATGTAATAAGAGGGTGCAATCAATTGGCATCTAAACCTTAAAAGGAAAGTAGGCCAACGTTTAAACTCAGATTAGACAGATGGTGTTCACAGGAACAGCAGTCTCTATCCAGTTAAGTGTTTGTGCACGTTGGCTAATCCACAAACAACCCCACCCCCACACAAACACCTACAACAGTCACAGAGATAATCAAATGTATTAATGTTGAGCAGAATGCCCTCGGTACACAGAGAGCATCGCCTTAGTTGTGTTTTAAAGGGTGACAGAGCCTCACTCACCATATCAAGATCCCTCTGGGTGGTCATGGCTCAGCGAGGAGGAAGGCCGTAGACGGGGAGCAGGAAGGAGAGGACCGGTGTGCTTCAGCAGCTGGAGACGGGGCCAGAGCCCTGACACAAACACCAACACTGAAAAAACTGCTACCATAAAACTGAAACGCTCATAAACTGTGAGGCTAACGCTGCAGCTAATGTGACAACACTATCGGTCAAAACTGCACATGATCGATTAGTTGCCTAGATTGCACAAACACCGATCAACCAGGTTTTAACATACCGTGATTAAACTAATCAGAAATAAGAATCTTGGCTTGTCAGGCTAAGGTGAGCTTTAAAGATTAATCCAACAGTTAACCTAACCTTATGCTAGCGGGCTAAATCACATTTAGTTATCACGGTTAATTAATTTACTAGAAGCTGAAGCTGTGCATTAGATAGGGATTGGGTGTCTCGCCTGGAGACACCGACAACCACAGTTTCACCCAGATACATGTCGAAACAGAGACCTGCGAAGGGAACAAGCCGCTGCTGCTAACGTTAGCATTAGCTGTTGTGTTAGCTCAATCTTCCTGTCCGTGGCTAGCTGCAGGCTAACGGCGTAAGGACGGTTTCCGTGCCGTTGGCCTCACCTGCATCTGACGAAAACGATGCAATTTTGCATTCAGTTGAATCGACAAGTCAGCGGGAAACGTTTTCCATGGGGAAATGATCGAGTGTAGATGGATGGCGTTATAGTTCACTCTAGGTATCGAAGGCTAATGGACGGTAAGACGCCGGATGTCAACTGGTAGTAAACACAGAGAAGGACCGCCGAGCCTTCTGGGAGTTGAAGTCTGAGTGCGTAAGAGACAATAAAAGAGAAATGAGAAATACTTCATTCTGAAGCAGAAGCAGAATCCCTTATTAATCCCGGGGGAAATTGTTTTTATGCAGACAATCACATACGATATAAATATGAAAGTTAGATAACGTAAACTCTACAAAAATAAGTAAAAATAAGTAAAGATAAGGCATGTAAAGTGAAATGTTAAATTTAAACTCTGTATTGAACAGGGAGTCAATGAAGTCGAAGAAGACAACTTCTACATTTTTAAGACATAGCAGTAGCACTTCTAGATACTTTATTAAGATGGTTATCAAAACTGAGATCACTGTTCAAAAAAACTGCTGTGGTGCATTATGGTTGAACACACTCCTGTCTAGAATGAGATGGAGAGGCTGTGAAGTCCTAACATCCTCCTTTCTAAAACTTGTGTCAGAGTCGAGCTCCACACCCACAATGTTACTGGCCTCAGTCTGCTGCCCCAGCATACTACAGCATGGAGGATGATACTGGCGACAACATGCTTGTTAAACCTCCTGACCATCGTCTGGCAGATGTTATAGAACCTCAGTTATCTAAGGAAATAGAGATGCCTTTGGTCCTTTTTGTAGAAGGCTTCCATGTTTCTAATGAAGTCCAGTTTACTGTCAGTGTGTAATCCTCCACTGTCTCCACACAGACGCCATGGCCGGAAACAGAGGTTACTTGTCCTCAGGTAACCTGTCTGCAGCCAATTCCTTAGTCTTTGCCACGCTAAGCTGCAGATGCTTCTGCTAGTACTACATAACAAACACAGCCCCCTACAGCCACAGTCAATCAGCTATCTCTCAGAACTGGTGGCCCTCAGGGCTGTATGCTGAGCCCCTTTCTCTTCTCTCAGTATACACATGACTGTGTTTGGGGATGACACCACAGTGGTAGGGCTGAGACTGCCTACAGAGAGGAAGTTCAGAGACTGACTGGTGTTCAGATAAACTGACACTGAATACCAAAAAGACAAAAGAAGTGATCATAGACTTCACAAAAGGAGGAACATCGGCCACTTCTCATAAATGGGGACAGAGTGGAGCGAGTCTCCAACTTCATGTTCTTGGGCACACATATTTCTGAAGACCTCACAGGGACAATGAACACAAACTTGGCAACCAAGAAAGAACAACAGTGACTTTATTTCCTGAGAACACTCAGAAAACTTGGTCTGTCATAATATCACATGGTCACCTTTTATCGATGTACCATTGGTAGTGTCCTGACCCATGGGACCCTCACATGGTACAGCAGCAGCTCAGCAGCAAACAAGAATGTAATATAATAAGCCATAAAGACTGCTTAGTGCATCATCAACTCACATCGGCCCACCCTGAAAGACATTTACACCTCTCGATGCCTCTGAAAGGCATCAAGTATGACCAAAGACTGAGACTATCCAGCACACAAACTGTTTAATCTCCTGCCATTAGGGAGAAGGTATAGAACAATTACAAACCACAAAGCAGCTTCTATCCCAAGGTCATCACCATTCTGAACTCTAATGCACAAACTGAACCATACTGAAGTGTGAAATAATTAGTGTGTGTGTAGCTGTGTGGGGGTTGGAGGGATTTGTATTTGTATTTCATTTTAATATTTACCATATCTGTCATGTGCAGTCAGGGGAGGCAGGTGAGGTCATGCCTCTCCTGTCATCATGGAAATATAAAATAAAAAAATTAATTAAATGGTTATATTTATTCAGTGATTTGTATTTTAAAGTTCTTTTCCATTTAACTTCACCAGTTTTTGATTTTTTTTTTAAAATCACTGAATTTTCACATTTACTGTTCAAATACTAAGAAGAGACGAGCGTTATGAGGCACCAGCCCGCTGAGCCTCACAATGGATTGCGTAATGACTATGCTAACTGTGCTGGCATGCTATGCAGTGAGACC